>ML661908.1:2635063-2822240 GCA_007570785.1 Antilocapra americana | reverse complement strand
AATGATAAAAAAGACATGGTGTATATTAATATATACAATGGACAATTAATCATTAAAAAACAGAATGAAACGACATTTGAAGCAACATGGATGGATGTTGGCTCTAGAGATTAACAACCTACTTGTGTAAATGGGAGAAGGAGGTAGGAGTGGTGGTTCTCAACTGCCACTGTTAGAATCACTTGGAGAACTTTGAAAACAGCAGTGACTGGGGTCCATATGATCCAGTTAGCCTGGGTGGGACAGAGTATATAGTCCATGGTTTTTCTTTCCTATAGGGTTATTCCCAAAGTAGAAAACTTGTTAACAACAGCATCAACAAAACTCAACTTTCCATCAGAACCACATATGTTTAAGGACAATGTAGTGGTCAGTAAGTAATATTTTCCTCTGTGACCAATTTGTATTTATTTATTCATTTAATCAGAAGGTTGACTAACTCACGGCATTTGTTGTCAAATTCAAACTTGAAAATATGAGACCTAGAGTGACTTGTGCCTTGGGCCGTAGGACCGTGAACGTGGGAGGTATGCTGTTTGGATACCAGCCTCTAAAAAAGGCAGTGGGAGTCACGTTCTTTGACTATCAAAGAATTGCTGATAGAGTCATGAGTCCTCCTTCCTACCTTCTGGCCTTCTCTTCCACGTATTCTTTTCCTTTTCTAGTTAGGCGTTCACATGATTGTTTTATAACCTTAGCAGATGCTTTTATTTTTCAATTTAAATTTTATTTTTAATTGGACGACAATTACTTTGCAACAATGTGCTCGTTTCTGCCATACATCAACATGAATGAGCCACAGGCATACACATGCCTCTCCCCCTCCCTCCCCATCCCACCTGTGGCTTTGGATTCCCTGCATCATACAGCAAATTCCCACTGGCTCTCTGTTTTACACATGGTAATGTATATGTTTCAAAGCTCAAGTCACCCCACCCTCTCCCCTACTGTGATCAGAAGTCTGTTCTTTCTGTCTGCATCTCCTTTGCTAGCAGATGCTTTTAAGTGTCTCCTCCCCAGGTTCCCTTTTCCCCTCACCTTCATTACCCTTCAAGCAGACAGTGGGTTTTGTGATTTTTGCCTCAGGAGAAGAGCAGAACAAGGATAGGATGACCACAAAAAACAACACACAGATTTAGGTTCTTCAAAACAAGTCCCTTCAAGGAGACTGCTCTTGTTAACCAAGAATTAACCAAGAATTCCAAGAAAGGAGCCCTGGTTGTTTATTTGGGGGTGTTAAGACTGCAGCCTGGGAAACACAGATTCAAGAAGCACTTGAATTGTGTTCTGCAAAATGATAAAATGGGAGAGGCTTACAAAGGCAAAAAACTTCAAGTATATGTAAATTGTCAAGAATTGGGATTGTAGCCAATAAGGAGTAAGAATGCTTCTAAAGTGAAGATGGTTGAGGTTCAGAATGATTCTGTAACTTCATAGTAGGGGAATTATGAAACTGCAAGTTTGCAGCTAACAGTTTTTTTTTTTTTTTGAAAATAGGTTATAGTATCCTTGAGTTTGATACAGTTCAAAGCAATTTCAAGCATTTGGTGGTGCAGGGACGTGTTTGGGACCAGACCCTCAATGGCTGCCCATTTTTGTATGCCTTAACTATGAGCACTGCATCGTGATTTCCATTTGTGATCGTTCTGATAGAATGCCTTCAAGATGATGGAATTCTTCCAGGTAGAATGAGAGGAAAGAGGGGCAGTGAGGATCACAACCTCATGAAGAGGACCGGTGGGAAGACAGGATGGCACGAGGCTGCAGGAGACCTAAACGCAAAGACAGTTAGGCTAACTTTCTTCATAGTGACCCCTAAAATGGAAAAGCCCAGTGAAGGGCTGGCTGTGGGGCCTGTCTAAGTGGCAGACAGCTCATCAGACATTATCTTGTCTCTAGGCAACAGAATCATCAGAGATGAAGGGACCCCTGGGACAGGAGCATCTCGGTAGGGATCGTGTAGGCTGATGGCAGAGCCCCAGTGCGTTGCTTCTCATCCTGCTCACAGCGCCAGGTGTGTTCTGTTCACATTGCCTCCTCTGCTCGCTGAACCCTGGGGAAGGCAAGGCTTGAGCTGAGAGGCTGGAAGAAGACGTGAGGCATCGTAGGAACCGCAGACACGTTTATTCTCTCCTGGCTGACACAGCAGCAGTAACAGCCGCCGTAACATAACCTAGCACAACACAACCTCTCTCCTGGCTGATGCAGCAGCTATGGCAGTAGACACCCTGTACCCCATCCTCTTGTGGACACAGAGGGTGGGCACAGCTGTGAGGCAGCAGTAATGCCACCGCTCACGTGTGCATACTGCACACCGTCCAGTGACCAAGCAGGAACCCTGTGATGCCCATGCACAGTGCTATCAATTATCTCAGCAGTTAAAAAGTCACTATTTTAAAAATGTGGGGCAGAGAGCCTGAACACGCCATCTTGGCAAATTTGCTCTCTCCCCACACCCAGGATGGAGGATGGGCAGCTGGTAGATCCTTGTAAAGACAAGTGGCATAAGAGCAGATAGAATCGGATTGTTGTTGTTCAGTTGCCAAGTTGTGTCCAACCCCATGGACTGCAGCACACCAGGCTTCTCTGTCCCTCACCATCTCCTGGAGTTTGCCAAGTTGAATTCATCCATTGAATTGGTGATGCCATCCAACCATCTCATCTCATCCTCATCAGGGTCTTTTCCAATGAGTCAGATCTTTGCATCAGGTGGCCAAAGTATTGGAGTTTCAGCTTCAGCATCAGTCCTTCCTTCCAACAGGTATTCAGGGTTGATTTCCTTTAGGATAGAGCTGGTTTGATTTCCTTGCTGTATAAGGAATTCTCAAGAGTCTTCTCAGCTCCACAGTTCAAAAGCATCAATTCTTCAGTGCTCTGCCTTCTTTATGGTACAGCTCTCACACCTGTGTATGACTACGGGAAATACCATAGCCTTGACTGCACGGACCTTTATTGGCAAAGTGATGTCTTTGCTTTTTTAGTACACTGTCTAGGTTTGTCATAGCTTTCCTGTCCAGAAACAACAGTCTTCTAATTCCATGGCTGCAGTCACCGTCTGCAGTGATTTTAGAGCCTAAGAAAGGGAAATCTGTTACTGCCTCCACTTTTCTCCCTTCTATTTGCCATGAAGTGATGGGACCAGAAGCCATAATCCTTGTTTGTTTAATACTGAATTTTAAGCCAGCTTTTTCACTCTCCTCTTTCAGTCTCATCAAGAGTTTCTTTCCTTCCTCTTTGCCTCTTCCATTAAGGTGGTATCGTCTGCATATCTTAAGCTGCCCTCTAAGCTCTTTTGAGACACTGTTAATGTGATCTCCTTTTGTAAAAGTAAAAGATAAAAATACATCAGGACAGGTAAACATTGCCATACACTATGAGTGTGACAAGCAGAGTTCTATGGAGTATTTTTTAAAATTTATTTTTATTGATTTGGCTTCACAAGGTCTCAGATACTGCATGCAGGATCCTTGATCTTCGCTGAGGCAGGCATACTCTCAGTTATGGCCTGTGGGATCTAATTCTCTGACCAGCGATGGAACCCAGGCACCCTGCATAGGAAGCTCTGAGACTTAGCAACTAGACCACTATAGAAGGCCCATGAAATATTCTCATTTAAAGCAAGGCCTCCCTCTGCACAGAGGATTCTGCTGCTTCAAATGAAAGGCAAGCAGGTAGAGAAACAGACCTGTAAGAGATAATTCCATTTGCAAGAGATGGCGTCTAATCTATTTTCATGTCAAAGTGTAAGGGACTTTTCACTTTATTCATCACTTCATTAATCTAATTTCAAAAGAGAAAGTCTGCACTGAAAACAGAGGTTATTCACATTTCAAACAAACTCCTTAGGCATAAAGAGTGAGCAAAGCACTCAACTATTAGACTTGGTTGCTTTTCTACCAGCTGGAGGTGAGTACAGTGAAGGTCACGCTATTGAAACTTAAATGTGGAGAGATGTATAAGGTTGGCATCGAAGAAGGAATTGTTTTGCAGAATGGCAAATAATAGTTCTATTATGCACTGAATATCACGGTAAGTTTGGAATAAC
Source organism: Antilocapra americana (assembly GCA_007570785.1). Lineage (NCBI taxonomy): Eukaryota > Metazoa > Chordata > Mammalia > Artiodactyla > Antilocapridae > Antilocapra > Antilocapra americana. The sequence goes on along the minus strand of ML661908.1, from coordinate 2,818,195 downwards.
ATGAGCAGTTCAATGGTATCTATTTCCATCTTGTTTTACTTTACAGAATAAATGAAAAAATTCCACAGTAACTGTGAGAAAGAGATAGAGTCTTATATACCAAACACCATTCTGCAAAGTAAAAGATGGGTTTGGAACCACTGGAAACACTCCCACCCCAGGAATTTCCAGGACATCTGGTAAGTCAACAACATTATCACAAACATTATGGCCAACCATGTCAGTTCTTGCAGCAACGTATTCATTTTCCAAATGTTCCAGCTGAGAAAGCCACACAGAACATTCCCCACATCCAGCAGATGGCTAACGGGAAAGCCGATATTTTCTGTGGAAACCAGTTCCTTCCAGCATTAGATATTTTCAGCAGAGAGAACAAATAATCATTTGTTTTTCTATTCTATCACATCCATAAAGAGAATGTATTTCAAACCATTAATTTTAAAAGTGCATAAGTAAGTGAGTTTTCCCTTAGGAATACAAAGCTAAGAGGTTTTTAGATCTCGAAATGCTGGTGGTGAGGATAAGCCTGAGATGGAGGGATTTGGGAAAACATGAGCTTTTTGGTATTATTATTATTGTTAATTTGTGGGGGGAAATCTTTTAAAGTATGTGGGTGGAAATGAGTTTGCTACTACTTACCTCAGATTTACAACTGATTGTAGGTTGAAGAGATTATGAATAGGATTTTATTTTTATAAGAGATGAAACAAAATAAGCAAAGTGCCAAGTTTATTTTCAGGAAGAGCTGGAAGAGGCAGCAAACAAAAGATGGAACATGTTGTTTGAATAACACTGAGTTAATCCATCCAGCTTCTCAGGCTACCTTCACTGTGCTAGCAAAGTGGGTTGATGTGCCTTAAAATATCACCTTCACGTGAAATTATCAAACATTCAAACAAATATACATGTAACACCTTAACGTTTGTCACCCATACGTTAACAGGTAGGAACTTATAGATGGATGGCTTCATTTGTTTTTGTATTGCTTTCTAAGCCCCTTAGTGGACTAAGTGGAAATTTCCACTTTTCCAGTAATGAGTGTGTTTATGTCCCTGCTGTCTGACTAAAGCCCTTTCATTTTGTAATTAATTTCATGCTGCCATGAAAAAATACTGGTATGTGAAATTACACCTATTTTTATAACAGGCTCATTCACTCTTTCCATTAATATTAAAATTACTATATACGTATTATGTACGAGAATATATGCTTGGCTCTGCTGGAGACACGACATTTACGTGAAAGTTAATGGTGCAAAGATATGCTTAATTTCAGTAAAATATCAAAAACATTGACTCCCCTCCTTTAAAGGCATGAGTATCTTAGCTGAAACACCCATTGGGTGGTTATTAGTAGTCTGGCTTTCTCAAGTCCATACAACTTGGAGTTTAAGATATTGTCCAGGGAAAACTAGCAGATAAAGATGTGCTCTTCCTGGAGTAGAAGAAGGATTTTGGTTCAAGGATCAAGAGAACTCTGAATTTGTAAACAGCTCCTTAATCTGTGTGGTGGGTGAACAGTGCCCCCTCAACTTCCTCAAAGACATCTGTGTCCTAAACCCCATAACCTATGAATATGGCTTAGCCAAAAGACTTGCATGTTACCACTTTAAGGATCTTTCGATAGAAAGATTATCTGGATTATCTTGGTGACCTCAATGTAATCACAAAGATCCTTTGGAAAGGAAACTCCGAGGGTCTGACTCAGTAAAGATGTGACTCTGGAGAAAGAGATTGGAGTGATGTACTTTGAAAGTGAAGGGGGCCGCAAACCAAGGCAAGCAGGTAGTGTCTAGAAGTTGAAAAATGCAAGGAAAGGTATTCTTCACTGCAGTCTCCAACAAGGAGGACAGCAGTCCAGCGACTATCTTGGTTTCAGCCCAGTGTGACTCCTGTGATATTTCTAACCTACAGAACTGTAAGATAATAATTTGCATTGTGATAAACCATTGCATTTATGATAATTTATTAAAGCTACAATAGGAAACTGATACAACCAGAAATTCATAAGTACTTATTGTAACTTCCTCTGGAAGGAAGCCCAAGTAGAAAAGAGCTGGGACATAGCAATAATTTCTCATCTTTCTCAGCCCTGGCAGGGTCATACCCACCCAGACCAGCATCAGTTTTACACAGGAGGAACCCAGGGGCAGCAGGCATCCGGGGTAAAGATGCTTCTTATCTTTCCCTTTACTGCTGCCTTGTCTTGATGACATATTTATGATCATTTAAAAGTCAAAATGGAGTAGCTGTGATTCCCATATCGAAAAGCGATAGCCACTGTGGATGTGGTTTCAGATCCTTTCTTCCTTCTGAATATAGCATATACAAAGTAAAGCGTTTAAAACATATATAGCTCCAGAAGCTGTAGATGCTTTCTGAGCATCCTTCTATGATTGTACCTCCTCTGACACCACCTCAGTGTCCAGAGGCAACACTTTCTGATCATCTCAATGTTATCATCAATGATTATAACCCACAACAACTCTGTCATTTTTTTTACCCTGCTTTCAAGGTCTTACAATGCTCTTCCAAATGCTCTCACTTGAACCCTCTTCTATAACTTTCAGTCGATTTATATTACCCTCAACATGTTAGGCTATATATTGCTTCTCCCTTTATATTTGTCCCATCAAATCCCTTCCTCCAAGCCTCTTGTCTCCAACTCACCCTTTTCTTATGGCCTTGGGAGTGGTTTTCTGATGGGTTTGTCTCTTCGGAATTCTGTCTCCCTTGAACTGCTCTCATCCTTGTATCTTTTCCACCCATTTTATTTTTTTAAAAAACTATTTTATTTATTTGTTTGTCTGTATAAGGGCTTGGTTGTGGCATGTGGGATCTTCGTTGCAAAACACAGGCTCAGCAGTCACAGTGCAAGGGCTTGGTTGCTCGTGGGTATATGGGATACTAGTTTCCTGACCAGGGATCAAACCTGTGTCCCCTGCATTGCAAAGCAGATTCTTAACCACTGGACCACCAAGAAATTCCCTATTCCACCCATTTTATATGTCCCTCACAGTGTTCTGTAATGTTGTTCATTAATAATATAAAGCAATAATGAGTTTGTTACTACTGATGACATTTTATTTGCTATTAATTTGTTCACTCAGCACACTTCTGTTAAACATACCATGTGGTGGATGTCAGTTCTGTGTATATGACAGAAAATAAGATGTACAAAGCCCCCACCCTCATGGAGCTTACATTCTGAAATTGGATGACAAATAATTAGCAAGTAAACAAGTAAGTAACTAAGATAACTTTAGTGAATAAATAGATAAAATATCAAAGTGATAAATCCTATGATGGAAGCAGGGGTGGGAGTGGTGGGGAGCATTGAGATGTTTTTACCATTAGGGGTAGCAGACTTCAAGTCAGAGAACACAGCCAGTGCAAAGGCCCTGAGGCAGAACCAAATCTGAAGTGGAAGAGATGAGGAAAGGGAGCGAGAGGAAAGAGGTATAGGTGGTTATGGATAAGTCACGTCGTCATTTGGTTTTGAATGGTGACTAGTAATGGGAACTGTTAAGTAGTTTTGAATTTTTCTAGATGCCATGGGGAACCGAGGTGAAGTTTAAAGAATGGGAGGGATGTGCTTTCATTTACTTATGAGCTCTTACTTCATCTTATCTTTTGCTTTTTTTATATACATGTTTCCCCTCTAGCTAGAGGGTTCACTTTTTGCAGTTTGAAATGTTTTCTCTCGATACTGTATACATTGTTGCAAAATCGGAGTGGATGCCCTTTCAAGTCTGTAATTATACTAACACTTTCCCATGTCAAACTTTCTGAGAGTCTCCAGGATACTCAAAAACCCATTCACTCAGTAAAGTTTCAGTTGGACAAGTGAAGTACTTTTGGGCGGTTATTACATTGTCAACAAACATGACCCACCTTGCAGGCAACTTGAGAAGTGCCAAAGTCCTTGTGAGTTGTTCCATATCTAAAGTGTGTCTTCTTTCCTCTTGGGGGTAACTTGATGAGACTTGAGTGCCAGCTGACCTTCAGTGCGCTCCTCAAGGCAAGCTGTGCAGAGCTGGGAAGAGGAGCTGCAGTTTGTCATAAACCTGGCAGACACAACCATTGCCTTTCTGCTTTTATTTCCCAGGGATTTTGTGCAGTTCGTCTCCATACAGTATGTGCATCTGAGAACTTGAAACCAGCAAAGAAATTGTCAGTAGGTGAAAATGAGCCCTACCCAAACTTAGCAACCTGTACAAAAACTGAGACAGGAACGTGTACGATGGGGAAGATCTGATAATAATGAAGAGATCTTTTATTTTTGACAGCCTAAGAGCATGCATCTAGCCCTGACTATGGCATGTGACTGATACTTAGACTGCTCTTTATTATCTAAATAAGCAATAGTGTGCTTCAGAATCGGAAAGAAAGCTGTGTAATTCTGTGAAATAAGGCAACCCAGGAGCAAGGCATCTGTCTGCTGGCCTCAGGCAGGGTTTCTCAGGGTCTAGGAGAAGGGGCTCTGGCAATAGCAACTTGAGATCAGTTATGAGACAGCAGCCCCAAGGCAACATTGCCTCAGAGGAAAGAAATGATCCTCTGACCACCCTCCAATATTCCTCAATGTTGCTAAGGAACCAATTTTCCAAAAAGAGGCACTCCCTTTCATTACATGCCATTGTATACTCACTGAAATAACCTGAAATTGTATGTATAGATGGGGCCTGCTTTTTTTTAAAAATTATTTATTTATTTATATTATCGTGTTGGTTTTGCCATACACTGACATGAATCCACCATGGGTATACATGTGTTCACCTTCCAGCACCTCCTTCCCAATTCCATCCCTCTGGGTCATCCTGGTGCACCAGCCCTGAGCACCCTGTATCAAGCATCAAACCTGGGCTGGCGATTGATTTCACATATGATAATTTATATGTTTTGATGGCATTCTCCCATATCATCCCACCCTTGCCCTCTCCCTAAGAGTCCAAAAGACTGTTCTATACATCTGCTTCTCTTTTGCTGTCTCGCATGCCTGTTTAAATGGCTCAACTGAGTAGCCAGTCACATGATATTCCTGCTGGATAGGTGAATGCTTCACTACTCCCATAACTGTCCCCAAAGAAGGGTCAGAGATGCTTGAAAATAGTATCACTTAAAAATACTCCCCAGAGATGCAGTTTTAGAAGGAAACAGAACAGTTCCAGTCACCTGGCACCTACTCTTTGGTTATAAAATGGACAGATACTCAGTAGACTGCTACCATTTTCCCAACACAGTACCATGTGCTACGGGACATGTGGTGAGCAGGATGGAAAGAGGTCCTGCCTTCATGGGGTGGCTGTTCTAATTCAGGAGACAGAAAGCACACACAGGACATACAACATGCACACAACATGGATTGTAAAGTTGTCTTGAAGGTTCACGGAGGAAACAAAAGGGAGGCTGAGATTACAAAATAGACAAATGCTCGAAAGATAATGTTTAGGTAATACAAAATGTTCTCAATGAAGACATGATCTCTGTCTCGAGATCTAAAAGAAAACAAAAATTTAGTCATGAAAATACTGAAACAGGAAAGGTGAATGTCTTCTAAAGAAAGGACCTTGGATGTGGCTTTTGCTAAATGTGTTCTGAGAATGGAAATATACCAGAAAGCGCAGACTGTGTAGAATGAGGAAGAAAGAGAGATAGCCGTGGACCCAGGATCTGATCAGGCAGGGACATCTTAGTCACAGATGTTTAGATTTATTCTAATTGCAATGTGAAGCCACTGAAAGCCTTGAAGTAGAGGGAGATGGACTTAGACTTGCGTTTTTGCAAAGCAGGAGTATTTTCTCTGCATTTTGATATGTACCAGATATATTGATACAGCTTGGAGTCTTGAGAAAGCAATACTAATTTAACACATTTCAATTTTTTCTTCCTCCCATAGCATTCATTCTTATACATTCATTGTGTCTACTATAGGCTAGGGCTTCTCAGGTGGGGCTAGTGGTAAAGAACCTGCCTGCCACTGCAGGAGAGTTAAGAGATATGGGTTCAATTCTTAGGTTGGAAAGATCCCCTGGAGGAGGACATGGTAACCTACTCCAGTATCCTTGCCTGGAAAATCCCCTGGACAGGGGAGCCTGGCAAGGTTCCTGTCCATAGGGTTGCAAAGAGTCAGGCACAACTAAAGCAACCTGGCTTGCACATACTCTAGTTACATAGTAACTTTTGACACACAGAGAAGATAGAAGGTTGCTGTTTAGGGTGGAGGACCTCACAAAAAATGTAACTTCTTCAAACCTGTGATGCATGATTCCCCAGCATGCAGCATGATCAAGTTAAAACAGTGTAACAGACTAGTGTTTAACTTCAACAATGTTTAGAAATATCTTCCCAGAAATGATGTCATCACATGTAACAGAGAGATGTTGAAGAATATAGCACTTAAAGAGTGAAACTACTAGCAGATTTTACAAGCAAGCCTAGGAGGAACCTGGTCTTACTTAAGGGGATTTGGGGTGTTATTTTTGATGACTTAAAATCTCTTTCTGTTACGTCAACTAAGAAACAGCTTTCTAAAAAGCTAATAGATGGGCTCCCTGCTATCATCAGGTAAAACATATGTGCCAAGAGCATAAAGACTTATTTCCCCTTCATTCTTATCTTGGCAAAACAGTCCGCTGACTGTATCAGCCTTTGTCTGGCCGGGGTTTAGTACTGCAGGAGTAGGCTTTAAAGCCAGAAAAAGAGAGAGGGACACTCGAGCTAGTTCCACAGCCACAGGCATAAGCCATTATCTCCACCCTGTGAAAAATTGCCCGATTTCCTCTCTTGATAAAACCAGACATGAGTTTAAAAACATTGCTTGGAAATACACACCGCAAATACCTGAGTCCTTACTTCTCTTTCTTTATCACTCACCAGAGCCTTTGAGAATCGGCAAGAAAAAAAAGAAAAGGTAACTACTTGCAATGAAAAGCACTTAAAGAGGGAAAATGTTAAGATTTCATTTTTGATGCATCATTGATAGAAGCGTTCTCTCTGGAGGGTTTTATTCAATCAAGGGCTCGAGGTGCTGAAACACGCAATGGGTAAGAGATGGGAACAGGGTTTTACCAAGGTGTCAGGGAAGACCCTGCAGCTGGGTCTTCTGTTGCTGCCTCTGCCCTAGTCCTCTCAGGGTGGACATGTCTGGGTGGACCAAACATCCCTCTGTCCTTGGAGATGAGCACTCCCTGAGTGCTCTCTGAGTTTGGTCTGAGTGCCCTGACAGTGCTGATCCCTCTGCCCTCAGTCCGCACCCTACCTTCCCAGCCTCATTCCCACTTGAAGCCCATGCTGCACCCCATACTGTATCCCCCACAAGCTCTCCATCACCCTGCAGACCCCTTCATGCGCACCTCACTCTGCACCTTCGTCCCTGATATTCTTAGCATATTCGATGACCCCTTTTGAATTTCACCTTTTTTCATTAAATCGTCTCCATAACCCTAATAAGATCATTTATTTATTTACTGTTCTGGCTGGGCCGCATCTTAATCAGGGCACATGAGGTCTTCAATCTTCCTTCGGGTATGCAGATTGAGTTGCCTCCATGAGTTCTTAGTTGTGGCATGCAAGACTTTGTTCCATGATCGGGGCTCAAACCTGGGTCCCATGCATTGGGAGAACAGAGTCTTAGCCGTGGACTACAAGTGAAGTCCCTCACATTCCTCTCTTATTCTAGTCATGTTTCTGTCCTCTCTTCCCTTCAAACTTTTATGTTCTTTGAGAAAAATGAATCATTTTACCACTATATCTCTTTTAGAAAGTATCACATCTACAGGACACTTATTGAGTGTATTCTAATTGCATTGTTCTGGGTGCCAGGGAAACAAACAGAACAAAATACATAGAGTCCTGGTCCTCATGGCATTTATATTCTGGAAGTAGGAAAATAACAAGAAATAGGAAACATAGACAAACAAAATAATTGCTAATTGTGATGCATGCTATAGAGCTAATGTCCAGGATGATGGGATTAAGAGAGCAGGCCTCCAGGTTGTGGGAACCTGGGGGATGTAAAAGGCCACCGTGGGGTGTGGTCTGAAGTCAGTTTATGTTAAGGGATAAAGTGGTAAGAAATAGACCTGGCCAGGTGCACAGGAACCCTATTTCAGGACCAGGAGTTGGGACTCTCTTTTCAATGCAATGGGAAGCCTTTGGAGGATTTTAAGTGAGAATGTGATATTGTGTGATCTATATTTTTCAAAGATTCTATAGACATCTTCTGAATTACACTATTCCCTTGTAGGACCAGTTGTTACTTGCTCCGAGGGTTAATGGTCTTGGTTTTTTCACTTAAAGCATTTGCCAAGCCTTCATGGACTCAATGAGTAAGACTAGAAAACCATTTAAAATAAAAGAATACTTCATTCAGAATACTCATGTTCATTGCCTTGACCAGTGAGTCTTAATGGTCTCATTTCCATCAGTCTATGGAAAAGGTTTCGTAAAGCAAAATTCTAGAATAAATAAAAGACTATGAGGATGGGGTACTATGTACGGGGGAATATGGTACCCCTTTAGATGAATTCAGAGCAAATATTTTAAATTTAGCAAAAAAAAATTGTCCTTGTAATTATAATTTATTTCCCCTGGCATCTAGAATCACTGCTCATAAATACAAGAATTTTTTTTTATTGTTCTAAGCAGGAATCTGCACATCCCTGATGGTGATTAATATTTCACCAGCTTATTCATCGAGTAGGGGATCTCTGCTGGTCTCCCTGTTAGAATGAGTAATCAAACTGGTCGTGCTGAAAAGAGGGGGCAAGAGATATGATAACAACTTTTCTACTCAAGTGGTGGAAAGACTGAAGGGCAGCTTTTGTGTTTGAAAAGATTCAATTCTACTGCTCTTAGAAAACTTTCTTGGCAATAATTCAACTTAGGGTAGTTCAATAAGTTCATGTTAGTAGCTGCCTATTTGTAGCTGGAAAGACTGGAAATAGTTCACACAATGAAACCCAGCTATCAGGCAAACTGACAGTGACCAAATGTTCGTGAATGATCCACCTACTCTTCATAAACAGAGAGGGGTCTGTGGCACGGAGACTCTGGCCCATTTCTAATTTTATTCTCTTATTGGCACTCATCCTTATTAGATTGGAGACAGAGTAAATGTTTCACTTAACTTAAACATATAATTGCTCTAGGATGGATTTCTAGGTTCCAGGTCCTCTGGAAGAAAATGAACTGCTTAATTTAACAACTGTGACTGACAGTGAAATTTATCACTCAATGGGTAGTGGAAATTTCTCAACTTTTTGGAAGTAAGTTTTGGAATGATCATCTCTGTGAGAGGTGAAATGATGATCTTTCTATTAATAGCCTGTAAGTATTTTATGAAGTAATCCAGTAAAACTGACTTCTACCCAATTTCTGCTGGCCTCACTTTATTGGCAACATTTCATCTGTGGGTTGTTGTTGAGACATTTTTACTGTTTAGCCAGATGGGGCAAAATTTTACATAACTTAAAACATCTGCTCTCATTGCAGTCCAATATGATCATCTATTTATATTTTTGAATTATATTATTCATTTCCTTTTAAATGATCATGAAAATGTTTTCGGAAGGACACGTTTACATGGTATTTGCCAAAGACATTTAACTTTCTCCTTTTTTCTTGTTTGTCTGCTATTAGGATAAGCCATATTGTGAGTCAAGAATGTAGTGAAATATTTAGATCTTTCTCCTCCTTTTGAAATATTTGATTTCATAAGTTAACTGTTGTTAATTCTGCTTTCCTATACACACCTGCATATAATAGTTTCAATATTAATATAAAATACAGGAAGCCATTTTAGATTGGACCAATGATCTGACACAAAATAAAAGTCTTCAAAAATATTGTGAAAATAATACTGATCTGGAAAGAATAGAAGAAGGAAAATCTATGCAAAATGAGACAAAAGAAATAGAATCATTCCTAGGTTGCTCAAATGCTAAAGAATCTGCCTGCAATTTGAGAGACCAGGGTTCGATCCCTGGTTTGAGAAGATCCCCTTTAGAAGGGAATGGCAGCCCACTCGAGGATTCTTGCTTGGAAGATCCCATGGATAGAGGAGCCTAGTGGTCTCTAGTCCATGGGGTTGCAAAGAGTCTTACATGACTGAGCAATTATCACTTTCATTTTTTTTTGACTTAGACATTAAACTGGCTAATAATAAAAATTACCATTGTATAACTTACAAAGCACTTTTATATCTAATGATCAAAATTGGATCCAGATGTTGTTATTATTGTCCCAGTTCATGGATAATGAAACTAAAGCTTAAGGTATTTGGCAACCTAGCCAAGGCCACTGTACTTGTATCACTGGGGCTTATACCACAGTTTCTGTCATCAAATCCTCAGAAGGCTCAGCTAACAAAACACACACATTCATGATTCCAGGAGGATGACAACCAAGCCTTTGTTTATGTTTGGAATGCTGCTTACAAAGCCTGTTTCTCCATATTAGTTCGTCACCTCAAGGGTCATAATGCCTTTGCTGGTGTAGTGAGTTGAATTATGTCCCCTCCAAAAGATGTGGCGAGTCTTAACTCCCAGTACTTATGAATAGGATCTTGTTTGGAAATAGGGTCTTGGTAGGTGAAATTCAGTTAAGGATCGCAAGATGAGCTCAGTCTGGAATTAGGTTGGGCCCTAAATCCAATGACAAGTTTCCTTATAAAACACAAAAAAGGGAGAGGACACAGAGACACAGAGTCCAGGTAAAGATGAAGAAAAATATTAAAGTTATGCAGCTATAAGCCAAGAAACATTAAGATTTGCCAACAATCGCTAAAAACTAGGAGAGAGACATGGGATGGATGCTACCTCAGAGCTTCCAGAAGATACCAGCCATGCCAACAACTTGCCTTTTTACTTCTGTCTCCAGAACAATATTCATTGCAGCACTGCTTACAATAGTTAGGACGTGGAAACGACTTAGACGTCCACTGATGGGTGAGTGGTGCATATACGCTAAGAAGTCTTGGTGCATCTGTACCATGGACTCTTGCTCAGCCACAAAAAGCAATGAATTCAAATCCGCTCTAGTGAGGCGGAGGAACCTAGAGCTTGTTTTACGGAGTGAAGTAAATCAGAAAGAGAAAAACAAATATCATATATTAATACATATATATATAATCTAGAAAAATGGCGCTGGTGAGCCGGTTTGGAGGGCAGGAATAGAGACATAAGCACCAGAGAGCAGACTTGTAGACACAGCAGGGGGAGGAGAGGGTGGGACTAATTGGAACAGTAGCACTGAAATACAAACATTGCTATGTGTAAAATAGATACCTAATGGGAAGTTGCCTATAACACAGGGAGCCCAACCTGGTGCTCTGCAGCACCCTAGAGGGGTGGGCTGGGGTGAGGGGTGGGAGGGAGGTTCAATAGGGAGGGGACATACGTGTATTTGTGGATGATACACATTGTTATATAGCATAAACCAACAAACACTGTAAAACAAATATCCTCCAGTTATCAATTAAAAAAAAAAAGAACTGCGAAAGAATACATTTCGGTTGTTCTAAACCACTAAGTTTGTGTGATATTTTTCATGGCAGCCCTTGGATACAAAAACAGTTGGGTTTTCTTCTACAAATCGTAGGAAGAATAGTAGGCAAAAGTCATAATTTTGGCTGTATTTGTTGGCTATAGAAAGCAGGAAAAGATGGTAAGATGAATGAAAAATACCAAAAGGTCAAAATTAAGAAATAAAGCTATTAGTGAAGCAGGGAGTCTTCTCCTCCAGGGCTCCAAGGAGCCAGGTTTCTAGATGCTACTTGCCTGTTTTATCTGGCCTATAGTAGGTTTTGAAATACGAGTGAATGTGATGGAGGAGACGATGATGCTAGGAAATCCACCGATTAATCAGGTGGCTCGAGAAAAGTCAGATAACTCTCATCCTCATCTATAAAGTCAGTGCAGTGGGGTATCCCGCCAGCTTTGAAACTGAGTGATTGATTTTGGAGTTTGTGGCCTGCTTGTTGGCCCTGCCATTCATCTGGGAGTGAAGAAACCTAAGCTTTGGAACCAAGAGACCTGGTGCAAATCTTACTCCTTTCACTTGGTTAACAACTTTCAAAAAAAATTTTTTTATGATGTGATATGACTATATGATAATTATATGATAATGATTATTATACTTACTTAGAAAGTTATTGGGAGGTTTAAATGGGAAAATATGTAAAATATAGTTTTGGTACATAGTAGGTGCTCAGCAGTGATTTTTATTCCTTACTTCATTAAACTTCAACTTTTGTTTTTACTTCAGGACAAGTTTATCATCATATTAACTCAATCTTGTTGTCCTTTCTTGTGGCTGACAAGCAAGTTTTTAAATTTCTTTTAAAAAATTATCCTTTTCTAAAAACATATTCTTTAATGTTTTAATGACCTTTCTGGGTCTGTCTTAATCATTTTCCTTGTTATTAACAGAGAAGGTGTGTGTTGAATTCTCTTTAGTTTTAAGAGAATTGGTTGAATATATTTTTTTTGTTTCAAATTATACCACACCATACCCTACAAACTCGTCTTTGCAGGTCTCTGAACTGATACTGTAGTTGTTATTCAGTCACTCACTTGTGTCAGACCTTTTGCAACCCCATGAACTGCAGCACTCCAGGCTTCCCTGTCCTTCACTGTCTCCCAGCGTTTGCTCAGACTCTTATTGTGACTTACTGGAAACAGTGCCCTGCTACTGTCCAACAAATGCTTACAACTGGCATTTCTAACTGACTTTGGAGGTGTGACGTGAAAGTGAAACTTGCTCAGTTGAGTCCAACTCTCAGCGACCCCATGGACTATACAGTCCATGGAATTCTCCAGGCCAGAATACTGGAGTGGGTAGCCTTTCCCTTCTCCAGGGGATCTTCCCAACCCAGGGATTGAACCCATGTCTCCTGCATTGCGGGCAGATTCTTTACCAGCTGAGCCACCAGGTAAGCCCAAGAATACTGGAGTGGGTAGCCTGTCCCTTCTTACAATGGATTTTTCCAGCTCAGGAATTGAACCGGGGTCTCCTACATCGCAGGAGGATTCTTTACCAAGTGAGCTATCAGGGAAGCCCTGGAGGAGAATTTTTTGGAGGAGATAACCTGCACCATGAGGAGGGCAGGGCAACCCACTTCAGTATTCTCACCTGGAGAATCCCATGGACAGAGGAGCTTGGAGGGTTCCCAGGCTGTAGTCCAAGGGGTTGCAAAGAATCAGATGCGCCTGAGTGACTGAATAACAGCAATCTTCAGCATATACCTTAAAAGCAGCTAGAATTACCCACTTGTTTAAACTCAGGCCTGCCTAAGAGTTATGTTTTACAAATAAACCAGGCACTCATGGTGACAATGCATGACACACCTTTAAAAGCCTAGATGAACTATGCAGTCCAGTCCTCCTTGGTATTTCACAGTTAACAGAAGAATTTTCAGAAGCCAGTGAATCTTTTTTAACATTTTTATTTTATTTTTTAAATTGGAGGGTAATTGTTTTACAATGCTGTGTTAGTTTCTGCTGTCCAGCACTGTGACTCGGGTATAAGTATACATACATTCCACCCTCTTGAGCCTCCTTCCCACACCCTCAGTCCCGCCCCTCTTGGTTACTTACAAATAGCCCCAAGCTGAGCTTCTTGCACTATGCGGCAGCTTCCCACTAGCCATCTATTTTACACACGGTAGTATACATATGTCAGAGCCACTTTCTCAGTGTGTCTCACCCTCTCCTTCCCTTGCTGTGCCCACAAGTTCATGCTCTATGTCTGTGTCTTTATTCCCGCCCTCAGATAAGTTCATCAGTTCCATTTTCTAGATTCCATATATATGCATTAATATACAACATTTGTTTTTCTCTTATTGTCTTACTTCACTCTGTATGACAGACTTTAGGTTCATCCACATCACTACAAATGACCCCATTCCATTCCTTTTCATGGCTGAGTAATATTCCTTTCTATATATGGACCACACTTCTGTATCCATTCATCTGTTGATGGACATCTGAGTTGCTTCCATGTCCTGGATATTGTGAATAGTGCTTCCTCATGGGGCACTACTGGGGTTCATTGGGGACACATGTTTTTTTTTTTTTTTTTTTTGAATGATGATTTTCTTAGAGTATATACCTAGTAGTGGGATTTCTGGTCTATATGGTAGTTTTATTCCTAGTTTCTTAAGGAACTTCCATACCCTTCTCTATAGTGATTGTATCAGTTTGGTTTCTCACCATTAGTGCAGTAGGGTTCCCTTTTCTTGACATCCTCTCCAACATTTATTGTGCTTAGATTTTTTTAATGATAGTCATTCTGACTGATGTGAGGTGGTACCTCATTGTAGTTTTGATTTGTATTTCTCTAATAATGAGCAATGTTGAGCATATTTTCAAGTGTTTGTTGGCCATCTGTGTGTCTTCTTTGGAGAAATGTCTGTTTAGGTCTTTGCCCATTTTTTGTTATGGTTGTTTGTTTTTCTGATATGGGGCTTCACATGCTATTTGTATATTTTGGAGATGAATCCTTTGTCAGTTGCTTCATTTGCAGTTATTTTCTCCCATTCTGAGAGAGGTGTCTTTTCATTTCATTTCTTTTGCTGTGCAAAAGTTTTTCAGTTTAATTAGGTTCCATTTGTTTATCTTTGTTCTTATTTCCATGACTCTAGGAGGTGGATCAGAGAGGATCTTGCTGTGATTTAAATTGGGGAAGGTTCTGCCCATGTTTTCCTCTTAGAGTTTTATAGTGTCTGATCTTATATTTCGGTCTTTAATCCATTTTGAGCATACTTTTGTGTATAGTGTTAACAAGCATTCCAATTTCATTTTTTTACATGTAGTTGTCCAGTTTCCCTAGCACCACTTATTGAAGATTGTATATGCTTGCTTCCTTTGTCAAAGGTAAGTTGCCCATAGGTGTTTGGGTTTATCTGTGGGCTTCTCCAGGCTATCCTGTTCCATTGATCAATATTTCTGATTTTGTGCCAAAACTTACTGTCCTGATGACTGTAGCTTTGTAGTATAGTCTGAAGTTAGTGAGGTCAATCCCTCCAGCTCTATTTTCCTTTCTCAAGACTACTTTGCCTATTTCAGGTCTTTTGTGTTTTCATACAAATTGTAAATTTTTTGGTTTTAGTTCTATGAAAAAATGCCATTGGTAATTTGATAAGGATTGCATTGAATCTGTAGATTGCTTTCAGTAGTATAGTCATTTTCATAATATTGATTCTTTCAATCCAGAATATGGTATATCTCCCCATCTGTTTGTGTTGTCTTTGATTTCTTTCATCAGTGTCTCATAGGTTTCTGCATAGGTCTTTTGCCTATTTAGGAAGGATTTTTTCCCCTAGATATTTTATTCTTCTTATTGCAATGGTGAATGAGATTGTTTCCTTAATTTCTCTTTCTGATTTTTCATTATTAGTGTATAGGAATGCAAGGCATTTCTGTATACTAATTTTGTATCCTGTGACTTTACTAAATTCATTGATTAGCTATAATACTTTTCTGATGACAAATATTTCATTTCACTTCTTAGGGTGGGAAAGCTGTGTCAAATACAGTGTCCTGAGCAGGGCTTATGAAAACCCTTATAGTGTGAATGCAAAGAGAGGGGAAGGAAATTATGGCTTTCATAAACAATCTACAGATTCAGTGCTTCTCCCTGATTCCCAGCTTTCTTCCCCTTCTCTCTACCTCCCCTACTCCACTCCTTTACAATATTCACTGACCCCTCTCAACACCAGCTATACACACTCCCTTCTGGAGAAGGTTGGTTTTGCCAAGGCCCAAATTATCTTTCTTGGGCTAGGATAAAGGGTGAGAATTTCCAGTTTAAAAGGTAATTTTTAGACCTATCACAATATTAATTGATAAACTTTTAACTGGACTTTCAGATCATTATAACATTTCCTCTTACATTTTTTATGAGATTCTCATAACACATTATTGCTTTTAGAAGGCTGAGACTTCAGAGTGATACTTGGTTTGCTTGAGGGAAATGCAGAGGGGAAGTTTGAATTGAATGTTTTAACTCCTAGTTCTATGTTTCTCTCTTTCTCTCTGGTTCATCCATCTATCTACTCTCATCTCTCTCCATCCATCTATCCAATCTCACTGCTTTAGTGTAACCATATTTCAGTGAGTAGATGTGACTCAAGTTCTAAGAACAGAACGCAGGATGGAGTAGTCTTAGCTGGTTGGCACCTTCCCAGCTACGTGGTGCTGTGTGATGTGTGCCAATGCTCATTCTACCCCCACTGAAGCTGCCAATACCTCCTAAAGGGTCATTACAACCAAATGGAAACTATAAGAAGGGAGAACCACAATGGGAGTAATATGGATAATGAGACAATTTTATGGGGTGGATATGTTATAAAATTTTATTCTCACTTATTCCTGACTCTACCTTTACTGAATAATGTCTGACTCAAATGTAATGTAATAAAAATACAATGAAATAATTAATTTCACATTCCACAGGAGGAAATCAAGAGCACTTGGAAAAGGGAGATTTTCTAAGACCCAAAGCCATCAAAATAAGAACAAGATAGCAGATTTTTGTTTTGACTAATCATTCTGTTCAAAGAATTCTCTTGGGTAGGAATAATGAGGTTTAGGATTCATTAAGCCTTCTTGCAAGGCCAACAGGATCAGATTTTTATTCAATGCTCATTGTAATCCTCATCCCAGTTATCATACTGAAAATTATTTTCAAAACACATGCTTTGTTAAACTTGAATTAAATAGAACCAATAAGATCACTTTTTCTGTATTAGAGACCACAGAACTTTTTCTGTAAGCCTGAGAGTAAATACTTTAGGCTTTGAGGACTAGGTAATCTCTGTCACAACTGTTTAACTCTGCCTTGGCACCTCAAAAGCAGTAATGGACACGAATGAATAGGTGTGGTAGGGTTCTAAACAACAGTTTTCAAAGACAGGATATGAGATGGATTTGGTCCACAGGCTGTGGTTTGATGATCTCTTTCTTGGGTCAAACTGAGAAGATAGGAGGTGGATTGTGATGCTGAGAAACGCTGTGTTTTTGTTGAACATAAAATGCAAGACAGATCTGTATGACTTCCTGGACACAGCTCCATGAACCTACCCTATTAATTCATATATATACATGCCACTCAATGGACATGAGTTTGAGCAAGCTCCGGGAGATGGTGAAGGAAAGGGAAGCCTACTGTGCTACAGTCCTTGGGGTCACAAAGAGTCAGACACGACTTAGCTACTGAACAACAACAATAACAAAAACAAAAACTCCCCTAGCTCACATTCTCTTCTCTGTGATTTCAGAAATCTATTTATTCTTCCATAGCAAAGAAACTAAGCTCTGTGGGGGAATGGAAACAATTGCAATTGGAAAATCAAATATTCTCCCTTATCAAAGTTTTAAAATAGAAAGCACAGAAATAAAAACTTCATTAGTAGCTAGAACTGAGCCTTGGAGAGGCTCATTGGTTTTGAAAGCACCAAATAGGTGAAAAAATGAATGCATCAATCTTTCAGTATCAATGTATCTCTCTGCAAATAGAGCTAACTTACCGTTTCAACCCCATTCTCCTTTCACCCACCACAGAGACACTAGAAATCAGATCCTCCCTGGGATAAACTACATTCTAGTGCCAAGCAAGGATTCTTGGTATATAGATTCTTAGCAAAATGACATCCATGCTGTGAACTTTAGAAAATGTAACATATGATCCATGGAGAAACCTACTAAATAGATGGGAAGCAAGCAGCTGCGAGCTGTCTTTTTTCAGCACCTGACCTCCGGAGATGCTTAATAAAACAGACTACAAAGTATTACTGTCTCATCAATGCCAAGAGGCGTGTGTGGAGAGATAAATAAAGCTATTTTCCAAACTGGGGAATATTCTGGTGTGCTGGTGTTGAAATGACAGTTTCTTTATGGGGTAGGAGACAGGCAGGAAAACACCAGCCAGGTAGTTGCCCCGGTGCCCACAACCAGTAGAAGGTCTATAATGAGATTCAAAATTAGATTGCTGAACCTCGAAGACAAAGTGCTTCACATCTGTGAGATGTTCGGCTTGACTTTATAATGAGTTCACCGAGCAGAATGAACCACACTTGAAATCAAATACTTTGCATTCAGGATGAAATAAGTGGGGATCAATCATAGTCAGGGAAGTAGCATTTGCTTAGAATGTAATGATATACTGAGCTTAAAAAAAAAGGGGGAGAGAAAAATGAAAGAACATAAATGAGTCAGTTCATGGGTGACATGGGTTATACCAGCAGGCAGTATTTACATGGGCAGAGCTTCATGTGTGAGCCTCTGCACATGGTAACTGACGAGGGTGGAGGGGGATGAGAAGCATGAGAAGTTCACAGTATCTACAAAAAAAATCAACATGTCTCATTACCAAACACATGTACCCAAGTGCACAGTGAGCCCAAACAAACCAAAACGTTGGAGTTTGGAGCCCAGAAGGATTTACTGCAGGGCCATATGAGGAGACAGATGCCTCATGCTTCCCCAAACTCTGAGCTCGCTGAAACATTTTAACAAAGCACTTCTAATGGCAAGGTGAAGGAGGAGGGTGGTTAGTTGCTGCAGACTTCCTGGTGTTGGAATCCCTTGTTCTTACAGCTGTCCATGTAGGTCACGGCAGTGATGTTTCTGTAAATTTTCAACAAGAAAAATACTATTCTCTGTTCTGCAACTTTTTATCTCTATGTGACTGGACTCTTAAAAATCAGAGCCTTGAGAAGGATCTAGCTTGTTTATTTCAGGCTACAGGCAGCATTCGTTTATAAAAGGTGCAAAACTGGCATGACTAAGCACAGGCAACAAAGCACAAAGGTTAAAGCAGAAAAGAACAGATCTAAAGTGGAGTCAGATTTGTTTTTCCTAATTACACACATGTCCAGCTTGTTGTTTAATTGCTAAGTCATGTCCAATTCTTTTGCAACCTGTCAGGCACCTTTGTCCATGGGATTCTCCAGGCAAGAATACTGGAGTGGGTTGCCATGCCCTCCTCCAGGGGGTATTCTTGACCCAGGGATCTAGCCTATGTCTCCTGCATTGCAGGCAGGTTTTTCACCCACTGAGCACACAAGCCCAGGAAGCAGCCTTAAACACTACCATGTTAGGAAGCATCTTTTGAGTGTGCTCTTCTCAGAGGCTTTTGTCAGGTGATGGTCTTGAGTTCCCAAACAAATCAGTCTTGGTAATAAAGTTGTTTTGTTTTCCTGCCCGTTAGATTCTAGAGGAAGCCAGGCAGAGCCTACCAGCGGATGGCGTGAAAGGGTTGACACATTCCCGAAACAGAAGTCAGAGGCACCTTCAGCCCTGCAGAGAAATGCAGAGGCCCCCAGGGAGACTGCCTCCTTCACCGCACAGGCAGCTCACTCCTCAAATTCCTAAAGTATGAGTGTCTTCAACACTCTGCAGGATGGCGTGGCCTACACTCCAACAATCCAAGACCTCTGATCCCAGCCATCCCACCATGATTAGTCCACCTGCCAGGGCCAGGCGTCCCCCAAAGTAGAGGTCAGCTGCTGGAAATCCTCAGGTGTGGATCACCTCTCCCCTCACAGAGCCTGTATCGTTACCTGCACTGCTGTCTGGCGAGGAAATGTCACTGGGGGCCTCATTAACAGCAGACAGGACAGAGGCACTGTACGCCTTCTGGCCTTTCTGCAGGATTTGAAGTTTATATTACAGAAGGAAGGGAAAGAACAGATGTCATGACTTGTCTTTTCCTTTTTTCATCCCATTGCTGTCACTCACAAGGTTCCAAACAGAGCGAAAACAGCCCAGAGGAAGCCTAGTGAGTCACCTGGCCTGGGAGGACGTGCTGGGGTGTCGCAGTCATTGTTTTAACCAGAGAGGACAGTGACCCAGTGTCCTTCCCTCCTTTCTCTTTCAAGATTTTCTTTCGACTTGACACAGGCTTTTGGCTGCAGAGATCCATCCAGATCCCAGCAGGTGCCTGCCTGGGCCAGTACTGGACATGGCCTTAGGCTGTCTTCAGGAATCCTTGCAGAGCCACAGGGGAGCAAGTGAGTGCATTTCATCCCCTCTGTTTCTAGCTGTGTCTGCTAATGAAAGCTTTCTGCTCTGGCGGGGAGTCAGGCTGTCCCATCCAGGGCTCTCTGGCTTCCCAGGAAGGTTACAGAGTAGAGGGGAGACACATTTTGTGCGGCATCCTCTGGCTGATGGGACGATTCCTTCTCTAACCTCACTCTGCAATGCCACACAGTGTTTCGCATCAGACAGAAGACTAGAAACGAGTTATGAGCTGGAAGAGTTTTAGGGTCAAACAAGAAGGGGCTAAGTAGCATACTGTAGCAGTGTTAGTCGCTCAGTCGCGTCCGGCTCTCTGTGACCCCATGAACTGTAGCCCACTAGGCTCCTCTGTCCATGGGATTCTCCAGGCAGGAATACTAGAGAGGGTGGCCATTTCCTCCTCCAGGGGATCTTCCAGACCCAGGATCAAACTCGGATCTCTGGCACTGCAGACAGATTCCTTACCATGAGCCACCAGGGAAGTCCCAGTCAGCATATAGCAAAGTAAAACAAGGCCCACGTGTGTCTGCAGGAAAAAAGTGTTTCCCAAGCTGCCTGACCAATGAGCTTATTCCAGAGCATTGCCCAAGATTGTTATTCTGCTAGGAACATGAAGAGTTAAATAGTGAGCGTGATTGTTGCTGCCTATTACATGTACACGAGGAAGTCCTGTACTTCCATCACATACCAATAGCCATCGCTGTCAAGGAGCTCAGGAGAGTGTGGTCTCTCATTAAGACAAGTACAGATTGATCCAGGGATTCAAGGGCAAATCATCAAAGGAAGTGCTACTGTTTTGCTGTTTGTCTCTCTCTCTTTCAAATGTACTCACCTCCAGTTCACTGAATTTCAACCCCCCTCCCTTATTCTCAGACTCTCTTAGGAAAATCCCCTGCACTTTTCTGAGTTGAATCTCACTCTGCTATTCTCGCCCATCTTCTTGTTCCCAGGGGAAAAGATATGGCTGGAATTCTTGTGTGACTGACAAAGCCTTTAGACAAAGAGATAATGAGGCGGAGACCAACAGAGAGTCCACGGCTTCCCAGCATAGATGTAACACAACAGCTCTGTCATCTCCAAAGAAATCCTGTCATTAATATGCTGGAGATGGGAGTCCTTGTTGGAGTGGTCAGGCAGGCGGGCAGCACTTATAGAGTACCTGCAATGCTGCAGACGACAGCCCCGGTCCCAGGAGGGAATCATGTGGGAGCAAGGAAGTCTAGTAAAGGTAAGAGGGACAGAACAAAACAAAGTATCAAAAACGCTCTCTCAAGCACATGTGTAACTGGGTACCTTGCTGCCTGAGTGTTGAGTATGCAACTACAATGACAGGAGCAACTCGAGATCTGGGGCCAGGGGGATTGTCTGCACAGGCCTCATGGGGTTGGGAGAGGTGACCCTTGAATGGTACACCAAATATGCATTGCGTAGAGGTTGGCACAGTGGTAAGGAATCTGCCTGCAGCACAGGAGACACAAGTTCAATCCCTGGAGGATGAAGATCGTTTGGAGGAGGAAATGGCAAACTGTTCTAGTATTCTTGCCTGGAAGATTCCATGAACAGTGGAGCCCGGGAGACTATTGTCTATGGAGTCGCAAGAGTCAGACGCAACTGAGCAACTGAGTACACACAGGCACACAGGGGGAAAAAAACGAAAAAAAAAAAAAAGACAAACTGAACAAAGATGTTCCGGGGCAGGAGCTGTGAGGGAACCAAGCTCCAGGAAGGCCTTAGCGCTCCACCCTTTTCATGCTCCCACCCTTCTCCAGTCAGAGCCCTGCCCACATAAGATGTATTGTAGCTTGGAGTGGGCTTTCTGATCACCGAGCACCAAAGAACTTGAAACTTTAGGAACCAAAGATGCCCTTGATTACTTAACACAGGTGCATCACCACATCTTCCATCTTATGAACTGATACTAGAATGAAGTATTTGCCTTCCTCTTGCCATTGTAAGTGCCAATCAGATGAGATCAGTATGTTAATATCCTCTCAGACACTTTCAGCTTGACCACACAGTTCAGATGCCACATGGCAGCTGACAAATGAAAGCCACTGGTGATGAAGTCTCTCAGGGCCGCTGTCTCTGGCCATCTCCCCATTTATGTGATGTACTGGCCATCATCCTCCCAGCTCTGTGCTCCTGCTTTTATCCATTTGTGTTTTTGGAAAGTCTTTGGACTCCTTTAGGGTGTCGGGTTCGCATTTCCTCAGTTCCTAGCTCACTTCTACTTCCCGGCTTCCCTGTTACCCGCATATTCAGGCGAAAGGTGGGGAAACACTGTCATTGGCCAGAACGATCTTCCTTTCTGCTTTCACACTCTAGCACCCCACCAACCTCCCCAAACACTTCATCAGGGGAGGATTCTGAGAGACGTCCCAGCCAGTAAAATGCTCACATGGACTGAAGGAACCTGAACACTATGAAAATAACTTGATGAAGTAGTTTTTACAAAGTTAAATACTGATAGAATGGGAAGGGATAGGGCTAGCGGATTTCATTACCTTTTACTAATTCTAGTAGTCCTCCACCTGTGGGGTGATTCCTCCCTTATCAGGGGATATTTGACAATGTCAGGAGACTTTTTTTATGATCACAACTGCATCGGGTGGAGGCAGGGTGTTGCTACCTGCACTAACAGATAAAAGTCAGGGATGACCCCCAACGTTCTTCAACACACAAGACTCATCAGGCCTAAAATGCCAGTTGTGTCCAGATGAGAAACCTTGACTTAACTTAAGTATGAGAATGTCATTATTGTTGGCGTTGTGTCAATGTAGTTATTGTTTACCTAGGAAGAGAAAGATATGTTTTCCTTAGCTAGACAAGAGGATGCAATTATCTTGGAAGCACATTTTTATTCTTGGATCCTCCCTTTACTCAGTTTCTAAGAGACAATCTCCACCAGGGATCAGCAAACATTTTCTGTGGACAGTAGTGAGTGCTTTTGTCTTGGTGGAGGACAAGAGACGGAATTGAAGATACTTACACAGCAAATGGCAGACTTTATTTTCCTGGGCTCCAAAATCACTGCAGATGGAGATCACAGCCATGAAATTAAAAGACGCTTACTCCTTGAAAGAAAAGTTATGACCAACCTAGACAACATATTAAAAAGCAGAGACATTACTTTGCCAACAAAGGTCTGTCCGGTCAAGGCTATGATTTTTCCAGTAGTTGTGTATGGATGTGAGAGTTGAACCATAAAGAAAGGTGAGCACCAAAGATACTTTTGAACTGTGGTGTTGGAGAAGACTCTTGAGAGTCCCTTAGACTGCAAGGAGATCCAATCAGTCCATCCTAAAGGAAATCAGTCCTGAGTGTTCATTGAAAGGACTGATGTTCAAGCTGAAATTCCAATACTTTTGGCCACCTGATGCAAAGAGCTGACTCATTTGAAAAGGCCCTGATGTTGGGAAAGATTGAAGGCAGGAGGAGAAGGGAATGACAGAGGATGAACTGGTTGGATGGCCTCACCTACTCAATGGACATGAGTTTGAGTGAGCTCCGGGAGTTGGTGATGGACAGGGAGGCCTGGCGTGCTGCAGTTCATGAGGTCGCAAAGAGTTGGACATAACTGAGTGACTGAACTGACTGACACAGCTAGAGAGAATATCCCTATTGCTTCCCACTAGGTAGGCTTGACATAGGAGGTTTCGGGTGGAGGGTAAGCTTAGCTATTCACTACAGGAAGAACCAACCTCCAGAGACCGAGATGCCACTGCTGGATGATAACAGCAAAGACCATAATATTCAGATGGCAGCATGTGCTTGTCCTGGGTGGTCCTGAGGCTCAGTTGCTACTGGGGAGGCAGGTACCTGGGCTGGAGCAGGGGCCCCAAGGCAGATGCCTGAAGTTTAGTGTCAGCCGGCAATGCTGGCTGGTTCAAGCAGTGCCCAGGGGGGTACAGAAATTGGATAATTTGGCTTGTGGTCTATAGTTTGTGAATGCTTTACCTGTATCACTATGGACCTTCTATTTGACCGCCTTCATTTTTCTCTGAAAGGATTATTTAGTCTCCAATGGAAGGAAATTTCTAGAGGTTTTGGAAATTTTTAGCAACAGTGGGGTTTAAATCATTGGATTTCATTTAATTGGACACATTCCTTAAAGGAAAAGCTTCAAGAAACCCTGTTTGGAATTAGAACCCAAATGGTCTGATTGCAGAGCACAGAACACTCCCTGCAGCCCTCTTCCACTTCCAGGAGAGAGGTGGTGTTCAATAGCACGTTTTCTCCCTCCTTTTCCTCTTTCAGCTTCAGTTGTACAAAATCAGCTTACTGTTTGTTTTATGACACATTCTCAACATTGCCATGCATAAATAGCTTGCTACTTTTAATAATGTAATAACACCCTCAAATGCCACTCAAAACATGAATTTACACTCTGGCAATAATCTAGGTCTAAAAATACAGCCCATCTATTTATTTCTTTTCCCTTGCTTCCCTGAAGTTACCGATATTCTACTTTTCTTTTTATATATACTTACTGCTATGATATTTGTTCCTAAAAGTACATATTTCTATTTTATATGATTTTCACTTCAAAAATGCTAGCATGGTATATGTAAACTTTTGGGATACATTATTGCTAAGATCTACAAAGGTCGGTCTAGTCAAAGTTATGGTTTTTCCAGTAGTCATGTATGCATGTGAGATTTGGACTATAAAGGAAGCTGAGCACCAAAGAATTGATGCTTTCAAACTGTGATGCTGGAGAAGACTCTTGAGAGTCCCTTGGATGACAAGGAGATCAAAGCATTCAATCCTAAAGGAAATCAGTCCTGAATACTCATTGGAAGGACTGATGCTGAAGCTGAAGCTCCATTACTTTGGCCACCTGATGCAAACAGCTGGTTCAAAGGAAAAGTTCCTGATTCTGGGAAAGACTGAAGGCAGAAGGAGAAGGGAATGACAGAGGATGAGGTGGTTGGATGACATAACTGACTCAATGGCCATGAGTTTGAGCAAACTCTGGGAGATGGTGAAGGACAGGGAGGCCTGGTGTGCTGCAGTCCATGCGGTCATGAAGAGTTTGGACACAATTTAGTGACTGAACAACAACAAAAAAGAAAAGAAAGCAAAAGTTAAGATCTTGGAGAATGGGATGTGAAGGTCTGGGGGATAGATATTTTTCTACCCTTTTTCTTTACATAAGTCTTTCTTCTTTATGGTAAAATCCTCCCTAATTATTTAAACTTTAACCTGGCCTAAAGTTAGGAAAAATATGATACTTTAACTTTTAAATTCCTATGTATAAAGTTATAGCTTTCTATCTATTTATAAATAAAGGTTATGTCTCTTATCTGAGTTTGGTCTTCATTATGTTGATGAAATTTTTTATTGTGAAACAGTCTGTAGACCTTCTCTCCTCTCCCCTCATCCTCCCTGACCTGCACTATGATTTAGGATTACAGCAGAGGTCTACATTGATTTGCAAATAAAGTAATCAGAATTAGAGGAATGTCTGTTTTTGAAGAGAGCACATTTACAATGTGGTAATTTCACATGTACAGCAAAGTGATTCAGCTATATGTCTATGCATGCTCTTTTTCTGACTGATGCTGAAGCTGGTGCTCCAATACTTTGGCCATCTGATGCAAAGAGCTGACTCATTAGAAAAGACCCTGGGAAGGATTGAGGGCAGGAGGAGAAGGGGATGACAGAGGATGAGATGGTTGGATGGCATCACCAACTCACCAACTCAATGGACATGTGTTTGAGTAAGTTCCTGGAGTTGGTGATGAACAGGGAGGCCTGGCATGCTACAGTTCACAGAGTCACAAAGAGTGACAAACTGAGGGAGTAAACAACAACAGCAAAGACCCCTTTTAGTTTCTTTTCTACTGTAGTTTATTATAAGTTATTGAATAGTTCCCTATGCTCTACAGTAGGTCCTTGTTTACCTATATATATATATATATACCATATGTATATATATATATATATATATATATATATATATATGGTAACTTATTTATTTGATATATAGGAAGTCCTGTTAATTCCAAACTCCTAACATATTCCTCTCCCAAGAGGACAATCTTTTGAGAGCTCTAAAAGAAGGTGATGTCCCAGGACCCAGAAAATGAGGAAGAGAGAATGGAGATGAGAGAGGAATCTTCAGGAAAAGGGCCCAGAGTGAAACAGATGGGCAATGAGCTATTTCTGTGTGTTTCTGACTGGTCCCTGGACATGAAGCACACACCCAATTCTGGTGCCCCTGGAAGCATGCATCTGGAGAGAGTTAGACCAAGAGGAATGTCAAGGCTCCATGGATTGCTTCGACTCTGCTGTCCCTGGGATGCATAAGACTAGAGCTCTTTTGTTTATGCAGGAAAGGAAAATGTTATTCAGGATGACTAGAGTTCTTGAAGACCTTCAGGTGGGAGATATTGGGATTACATTTAGAATTGCAATAGGCATTTGTGACAGCATATAATGAATTGAGTATTGTTCAGAATACTACATAAATCTAGGGTAGCTTTGAGATGCATGAGTTTAGAGGTGTAATGATATCAGCATCACACAGATTACCTTCTGTTTCAAAAAATGCATTTGTTGCTTTCAATTATTTTAGAATTACATTCTGAAGTATTAAATAGAATTGAGAGGAGTGACCGGAAAGGACTAATTTAATCCAATGACAAGTACAGTGAAATATCTATTCTTTTCTTAAGAGTACTCATTATTTGGATACTGGAAATTCCACATCCAGACAAAAGAGAGACATTCATTGAACTTTTATGTTTGCGTCAATTAGAATAAGTTTGGCTGCATGTGTCTAAAACCCTCAAATAGCAATGGGTGGATTAGCACAGAGATTGGTTTTCCTCTGACAGAAATAAGTAGCCACGGGCTGATAAGGTTCCGTGATTAACTGTTCATCAGAGACCCCGTTTCCTCATACCCACTTTTTTCATTATTCGCAGAGTATTTCTCCTACTTCATGATCCAAGATGGCTCCTAAGATCCAGCTGATATGTTTTAATTTCAGAATGTATGATGAAAAAATGGGAAAGGGGCTTTTCTCTTAAGAATATGCCTAGAATATTTACCTTTCACTTTTATTTATATTCAGCCTAATATAATGTAGGCTAGGGAAATGTTGCTTTACTCAGGGGAGTCACGTGTTCCACCTTAAAAATCAGAGATAGGATGAAAATATATAGTCTCTTGGCATATGTCTCATATAGTTCTAACTCTGAGGCTATATTACTTAATGGAAATAACACTGACAAGGAGCAACCAACTGGTGAGCAAAATGGACAGATCTTTAGAATCTGGCCAGTGTCCAGTGAACGATTTTAGAATAGTAGACAAACAGATGCTAGTTGTTGCTATGTTTTAGGTAGGACTTCACCAGTCCTTGACATTTAAAACTATATCACCCTGGGGACAAAATGTTCCTCATTGAAAGGAGAGAGAGAGAGAGAGAGAGAGAGAGAGAGAGAGACAGAGAGAGAAGGGGAGGGAAGAAAGAAAAGGCAATGAGAAAGAGAGAGAGGAGACATATTTAAAGAACAAGACACATTTCTTTCATTAAAATATTGATTTTTCATTTTAAGTTGGAGCCAAATATCAATATAGTTAAAATTGGTAGTTCCCAGAAGTGATGAGAATTCACCGAGCTTAACAAAATGAATGCATGGTTTGATCTTACTGCAACATATTTAGAGAGAAAAGAGAGTATTGATCAACTCGCTTTAGGACACCATCTATAAGTGACTATTGCTTGTAACAACCTTAATGCCAAAAGTTTATGTCTGCTATATTTTGCTCATTGTAAGGGAATTCAAACTTTCCTGGTTTTGAGAAATGGTCTAATATTAGGGCTGTCAAAAGGGTATATTTTAATATGTAATGTATGAATTCTGGATTCTTGGCTTGCTTAGTTGCTAAATCATAGCTTAGTCTTATATAAGAAAAGTATAGTATCCTCACCTCCATTATACTCTTAAGTATACTTTTAAGCACAGAGTGAAAGAGAATGTTATTATAAAAATCATCTCATTGTTATACCCTTGGTACCAAAGGGTAAAATCTAACCTTCCTAAAAGTAGAATGATTCCTAGGATATCTTCACCATTTTTCCTCCTTCAACTTACTTTTAACATTGTTGCTCTGGTTCAGTCTCTATGTCATGCTTGACTCTTTGTGACCTCATGGACTGCAGCACCTTAGGCTCCACTGTCCTCCACTGTCTCACAGAATTTGCTCAAATTCATGTCCATTGGGTCAGTGATACTATCTAATCATCTTATCCTCTGCCACCACCTTCTCCTTTTACCTTCATTCTTTCCCAGCATCAGGGTCTTTTATTTTTTTATTGTTTTTGCCATACAATGTCATGATATCACCATGAGTTTACATATGCTCGCCCTCCAGAACCCCCCTCCCTCCTCTCTCCCCCCTGGGAGATCTCGCTGCACCAGCCCTGAGCATCAGTCCTGGGCTGGCGATTGATTAGACATATGATAATTAGCTTGTTTCGATGCCCTTCTCCCATATCATCCCACCCTTACCCTCATCCACAGAGTCCACGAGTCTATTCTATACATCTGCATTCCTTTTGCTGTCTCGCATGTTGGGTTCTCGTTACCGTCTTTCTAAATTCCATATATATGCGTTAGTATACTGTATTGTTGTTTTTCCTTCTGGCTTACTTCACTCTGGATAATGGGCTCCAGTTTCGTCCATCTGAGTAGAATTGCTTCAAATGAATTTTTTTAAATGCTGAGTAATATTCCATTGTGTATATGTACCACAGCTTTCTTATCCATTCGTCAGTTGATGGGCATCTTGGTTGCTTCCATGTCCTGGCTATTGTAAACAACCAGCATCAGGGTCTTTTCCAATAACTTGCCTCTTATCATCAGGCGGCCAAAGTACTGAAGGTTCAACTACAACATCAGTCCTTCCAGTGAATGTTCAGGGTTGATTTCCTTTAGGATGGACTGGTTTAAACTCTTTTCAGTCCAAGAGACTCTCAAGAGTCTTCTCTAGCACCACATTTTGAAACCACCCATTCTTTCGCACTCAGCCTTTTTCTTGGTCCAACCCTCACATCCATACATGACTACTAGAAACACCATAACTTTGACTACATGGACCTTGGTTGAAAAAGTGATGTCTCTGCTTTTTATACACTGTCTAGGTTTGTCATAGCTTGCCTTCCAAGTAGAAATTCTTTTAATTCCATGGCTGCAGTCACAATCCACAGCGATTTTGGAGCCCAGGGAAATAAAATCTCTCACTGCTTCTACTTTATTCCTTTCTATTGGCCATGAAGTGATGGCACCAGATGCCGTGATCTTAGTTTTTCTTTTTTTTAATGTTGAATTTAAGCTAGCTTTTTCATTCTGCTCTTTTACCCGCATCAAGAGGCTCTTTAGTTCCTCTTCACTTTCAGCCATTAGAGTGGGATCATCTGCATATCTGAAGTTGTTGGTATTTCTCCCAGCAATCTTGATTCTGGCTTATGATTCATCCAGCCTGGCATTTTGCATGATGATAAATAAGTTAAATGATGCATATAACTTAAATAAGCAGGGTGACAACATACAGCCTTGTTGTATTCCTTTCCCTGTTTTGAACCAGTTAATTTTCCCATGTCTGGTTCTGTTGCTTTGTGACCCACATACAGGTTTGTTAGACAAGTAAAGTGATCTGGTACTCCCATATCCTTAAGAATTTTCCTTAGTTTTCTGTGATCCAGAGTCAAAGGCTTTAGTGAAGTCAATGAAGGAGAAGTAGATGTTTTTCTGGAACTCTGTTGCTTTCTGCACGATCCAGTGAATGTTGGCAATTTGATCTCTGGCAGTTTGACCTCTTGGAAACCACTTGAACATCTGAAAGTTCTCAGTTCACTGCTGAAGCAGTGCAGAGAAGCAGTCCTGCTGAAGTACCACTGAAGCCTGGCTTGAAGGATTTTGGACATAACCTTGCTAGCGTGTGAAATGAGTGCAATTGTGAGGTAGTTTGAACATTCTTCGGCATTGGTCTTCTTTGAAATTAGAATAAAAATTGACCTTTTCCAGTCCTGTGGCCACTGCTGAGTTTTTCAAATTTGCTGACATATTGAGTGCAACATTTTAATAGCATCATCTTTTAAGATTGGCAATAGCTCAGCTGGAATTCCATAAACCTTCACTAGCTTTATTCATAGCAATGCTTCCTAAAGCCCATTTGGTTTCATGCTCCAGGATGTCTGGCTCTATTTGAGTGACCATGCCATAATGGTTATCCAGGACATTAAGACATTTTTAGTATAGTTATTCTGTGTATTCTTGGAAACTCTTCTTAATCCCTTCTACTTCCTTACCATTTATGTCTTGATCATGGTCCACTGGAGGAGGAAATGGAAACCCACTCCAGTATTCTTGCCTAAAGAATCCAAGGGACGGTATTAAAAGGCTAAAAGATATTCCACTGCAAGATGAACAACCCCCAGGTCAGAGGCATTCAGTATGATATTGGGGAATAGCAGAGGGCAATTACTAATAGCTCCAGAAAGAATGAAGTGGATGGGCCAAAGCAGAAATGACACTCAGCTGTGGATGTGTCTGATGGTAAAAGGAAAATTTAATGCTGTAAAGAACAATATTGCATAGCAGCCTGGAATGTTAGGCCCATGTGAATGCATACATACTCAGTTGCTCAGTCCTGTCTGAGTCTTTGCAGCCCTATGGACTGTAGCCCACCAGGCTTCTCAGTCCTTGGGATTCTCCAAGTAAGAATACTGGAGTGGGTTGCCATTTCCTCCTCCAAGGGCTCTTCCCAACCCAGGGATTAAACCTGAATCTTCTGTGTCCCCTGCACTGGCAGGTGGATTCTTTACCACTGAGTCACCTGGGAAGCCCCTGTTAGGTCCATGAATCAAGGTAAATTGGATGTGGTCAGCCAGGAAATGGCAAGATTGAATATCTACATCTTAGGCATCAGTGAACTAAAATGGATGGGAATGCTTGAATTTAATTCATATGCCCATTGTTCTACTACCGTGGGCAAGAATGCCTTAGAGGAAATGGAGTAGCCCTCACAGTCAGCAAAAGTCTGCAATCCAGTACTTGGGTGCAAGCAAAAAAACAACAGAATGATTTTGATTTGTTTCCAAGGAAAACCATTCTACATCATAGTAATCCAAGTCTATGTCCCAACCACTGATCCCCAAAAAGCTGAAGCTGACAATTTCTATAAAGACCTACAAGACCTTCTAGAACTAATACCAAAAAGAAGATATCCTTTTTATCAAAGGGGATTAGAATGCAAAAGTAGAAAGTCAAGAGTTAACCTGGAGTAACAGGCAAGTTTGGCCTTAGAGTAAAAAATGAAGCAAGGCAAAGACTAACAGAACTTTGTCAAGGGAAAACACTGGTCATAACAAACACCCTTTTCCTACAACCCAAGAGATGACTCTATCCTGAAATCAGATTAATTATGTTCTTTGCAGCCAAAGATGGAAAAATTGTATATAGTCAGCAAAAACAAGACCTGGAGCTGACTGTGGCTCAGATCATCAGCTCCTTATTGCAAAATTCAGGCTTAAGTTGAAGAAAGTGGAGAAAACCACTAGGCCATTCAGATATGACCTAAATCAAATCCCTTATTATTATATGGTGGAAGTGAGAAATAGACTCATGGGATTAGATCTAATAGAATGCCTGAAGAACTATAGAGGGAGGTTTGTAACGTTGCACAAGGGCAGTGACCAAATCCATCCCAAAGAAAAAGAAATGCAAGAAGGCAAGATGGTTGTCTGAGGAGGCCTTACAAATAGCTGAGGAAAGAAGAGAGGGGAAAGGCAAGGGGGAAAGGGAAAGACAACCCCCATGCAGAATTCCAGAGACCGGCCAGGAGAGGTAAGGAGGTCTTCTTAAATGAACAATGCACAGACATAGAAACAATAGAATGTGAAAGACTAGAGGGCTCTTCAAGAAAATTGGAAATATCAAGAGAATGTTCGTGAAAGATGGGCATAATGAAGGACAGAAACGATTAAAACTTTTAAGGTAGCTTTTATTGTCTTGAAGCACAATTCATGGAAACATTGCCTGTAGCTACAACAGTGTCTAAAAAGCATTCATGCTTTAATTGCTTCACATATAACATTTAGTAATTACTGAGTTGACACACTTCATTTATCTAAATTTACCCATCTATAATGAAAGCTACACACATAATTTTCTATTATGAATGACAAACACACAGTTAAAGCATAAGTCTACTTATTTTGGAGTGGCTCTCAAAGAAATCTACATCTAGGCTATATGTATCTTGAAACATCAGGCCATAAAGTCATTCTTATATCTATTTGGAGTTATTGAAGATTATTAAAAAAATAGAATTTGCCTTATTGTGTTGTATTCTGCAGGAAAGAATTAGCAGAAAATGTATAATAACAGGTATAAGTGGACCTTATTTCAGGTTATATTGGTTTCTATTCAGTTGATTTTGCAGAACTGTAAAATGTTAGACTCAGATAATCAATTCCAGGTTTCTAAGTGCTTGCAAGAGGAGTGCATCAAATTCTAGACCTCTCTTTCTTTTAAAGAATTTTTTCTTTTCTTTTTAAAGCTCCTTTTCTTTTTCCAAAATTCTAGAACTCTTTTAAATGCTGTTGTGGAGAACAGCATTTAAAAGAATTGGCTAACAATTGACTCAGGTTTGAAGGATACTAGTAATGATCTTTTATAATACATTCACAGAATTTTTATTAGTAGGCCAAGTGCCAAATAAGTGCTGAAGATACTGATACTATAGAAAGTGAGTGTTTTTGTGGCTAGAAAGATTGAAGATCAAGGGACCTTCTTTGCAGGATCGCAGTGGATGGATGAATCAGCTACAGATGGATGAAGAAGACAGAGAACAACTTTCCTAAGGGTGCAATGAGAAAGCAAGAGCTTGAAGGTAGAAATGAGCAGAATGCGTTCTGATATCTGAGAAAAATAGAGCACTCATTCTAGGGGATGGTAAAAATGGGACTGACTAATTTGGTCAGAAAGTCATAGATCCTGAATATGACCTACTAAGCTATAGGTAAAATTCCAAGTATTTGATCCAGAAAAGATATAATAAATGTGGTGCTCGGGATGATTAAGCTTCAAGTGTTGCAGGGCTTGGTGACAGGAGGTACCAGCAGGCTGTAAGGTTATGGTAGCATCCAAATTTGCAGAAGGTAAGAACACCTGAACTTATTGTTAAATCTGTAGTTCCTAGGATAGTGTCCGGCACAGAGTAGGAACTCAATAAATATTCACTAAATTGAGTTGAATTTTTACCAGTCTGGAGTCTGCTGTAATACGAGTATTATTTGTTCATGATTTATGAGTGATTTTCATCACAGATATTGTGTTTTAATAGGAGAGTCTAGAGGGCTACTAAATCTTTCAAGATTCAAATGAAGTAAGCCAGACAAAGAAAGGCAAATATCTTACGACATGGCTTATATGTGAAAGCTTAAAAAAATGACAGAAATAGATACACAGACACAGGAAAAAAAAAAAACACTTAGCATTACCAAAGGAGAGAGGCAGAGGAGGGTACAGTAGGAGTTTGAGATGAACATTTACATGCTATTATACATAAAATAATTAACCAACAAGGACATACTTTATAGCAGAGGGAACTATACACAATATCTGAAAAATAATATATATATATATGTATATGCATGCATATGGTGTTCTATACACCTGAAACTACCACAACATTGCAAATCAACTATACTAAAATAAAAAACAAAGTCATTTAAGCATAAAAGAGATTCCAATGAAAACAGTTGCAATGGCAGAATTGATTCATCCATACATTTATTCCTTTATTTATTAACAAATCCTGAGCACCTCCCATGTGATTAGAACTCTGGGTTGCCAGTAGCAGAGAGGTGAATGAGACAGGCAAGGTCTCTGAGCTGGCAGTGCCGCACTTTCCAGCATTCTCTATCCACTGTTCTGGTGACTTGTTTGGGTGTGGACATACATGGCTTGTGGGCTTGGTTCCCTGACCAAGGAAGGATCAGACCAATGCCTTCTGCACTGGAAGCACAGAATCTCAGCCACTGAATCGCCAAGGAAGTCCCTGTTCTAGTGAACTGTTGAAACTGAGGGGGTTTGTGGGAACCTCTGACTTTATAGTCTGTTGACCAGAAACATGGGTGACCTGGAGATTCTGAAACTGTGGCTGTTGTTTGAAGGAGGGTGCTCTTGTGGAGGATGGAGCCCTCCGTGAGTGGTATCTATACCAACCCCAGGTAGTTAGTGTTAGAAAAGAAGTGAACTGAGGCACACCCGTTGGGGATGGAAACAATCTACACAGGGTGTTAGATGTTCCTAGCTGTTGGGTTAGTTTCCTTTTAAGACAGCTTCCAAATGGTGAGGAGAATGGGAATAATTTGGGTCCAAAGCTGATGCTTCTGTCTCAAATTACATCATGAAAAGGGCGACCTAGGACACCTTCATTCATGGCTCTCTCTGTGGGGGTGGCTTCAAGGAGAGGATGGAGTGTCAGATTGGTGATAGAAGGACAGGCAGAAAAGGGAGAGTAAGGAGGGGTCAGAGTGCTGCTAGGGCTCGATCAGCCTTCCTGCGTGTTCACTACTTACCGTTTTTAGCCATTTTCCTAATGGGCCGCTCAATAGGAGTGGGCATCCTGTTGAATTGAAGAAGTAAGGAGAATATAACCTTTGCTGACATTATTATTACTAATAACTTTCATGTTTCTCACTTATTCGTTTCCCAGTGTCTTTTGTTTAGTTACATTTGTATTTTTTATTGATGTACAGTTGGCTTACAATGCTGTGTTAATTACTGCCATACAGATACAGCAAAGTGATTCAGTTTATATGTGTATGTATATTTTTATATATCTTTTTTATATTCTTTTCCATTATGGTTTATCCTAGAATATTGAATGTAGTTCCCTGTGCTATACAGTAGGACCTTGCTGTGCATCCATTCTACATATAATAGCTTGACAGCTGCTAATCCCAAATTCCCCATCCATCCCTCTCCCATGTCTTCCCCCTTGGCAACTACCAGTCTGTTCTCCATGTCTGTGAGTCTGTTTCTGCTTCTTAGGTAGGTTCAGTTGTGTTGTATTTTAGATTCCAAGTATAAGTAATATCATATGGTATTTGACTTTCTCTTTCTGACTTACTTTACTTAGTATGATAATCTCCAGCTGCATTCTCCAAGTCTTTTAATATGTTGCAGCATGAGTCTTCCAATAGCATTTCAAAGGTAGATTATTATTTTCTGCATTTTTACAAATGAAAAAATTGATGTCTGGAGAGTTTAAGAGATTTGCCTATGATTTTAAAGGCTGACAAATAAAATTTGTGTCCTTTAACAAGATATCCAGGTATCCTCTGCTGGACCAAAGCTTGTTTTTAAATTTCACGGCCATCATTTGCTTAGTTCATTTTGCTTTTCCCACCCCAATTTGCTTGTATTATAACAGAACTCTAAGACTTTATTCGACAGAATTATTAATGAGTCCTGAAGGCGATACAATCGGTAACTCCACCTTGGGAGCAGTGCCCTATTTCTCATCATCTATTCGAGTCCACCCCAGAAGGGCCTGAAATAATAGGAAGCCTGTGACTTGAACACCCAGGGAACAAGCAATGAAACAGAATTTTTTCAACCCCAGAAGGCATTTTATCAGATATATGTACCAAAAAACAATGTCTCTAATCTGTAAATAGGGATTCTTTGAGAACTGGCATAATTAGGTTCCTTTTAAAAGAATGATTCCTCTAGAAAGCATTTTTTTTAACCCTATAAAATGTCCTTCAGAGAAGATCTAAAGGAATATCAGTGTACTGAACTTATGAATTTGTATGAGGTATTTGGAAACTGAGTGAAATTTTGCCAAGCGTCAGGGCCTCCATAGACTCATGTTGGCCGTGATCATGATCGACTCCTCTTTGTTAGAAGATGGAAGGCACCTGTAACGTCCTCAGCTATTTTGATTAAAAGTCACAACGTTTTCCCTTTGAATAACATCACTTAAAAAATATCTTGATGGTGAAATTTTCTTATCTTTAAAGCTCTTTGCTGCTGACATGAGGAACTTGGAAATGGTTTCCTTACAGCAGAAATTTACTTAACATTAAACATACCGAGTAAAGCAAATTTACTACTTTTCTTTAGAAATAAAACACGGAAGCAAATGGAATGTGCTAATGTGCTCCCAATTAGCACATTCATTAAGGACTATTTTGAATGCAGTAATGAACTTTTTGCTTCTGATTGAAGACAGAATTCACAATGATAAATTAGTGAGTATCTCTGCTGCAAGTTACGAAATTATAGGGCTGAGTGAATACTACTAATAAGATCACTCACCACCCACATGAAAATGAGAAATATGAATCTAAAAAAACTGAAAAATATCCTTCACACAAAAGAAGATCTTTCTTTGGGGAAATAGCAGGTAAAATTTCATCTTGAACATTAGTGGGTCTTTGGTTGATTGGTCTGCCCAGTAGTTTGGATATGAGGCATTAGCTTGCCTGTATTCAGACGAGGATGGCTTATATTAAACCTAAAGGAAAATGAGGAAATCTCTTCTTTCTGGTTTCCAGGTGCTATTCAAGGTTGTAGGAATGACTAAGCTCTTGGCACGTTCATCAGTGTAAATGTGAGCTGGTTGGAAGAAACAACTTCAACGACGATCTCAACAGGAGTGGAAGACCAGCGACTGCTATACATTACATTCAACTCTGCTGCCGGAGGAGGGGCTGGAGGTAACTGAAGTAGGTGATGAGGATGTTGAGAGTGGTGGTGATAACGACGACAGTTATCTGCAATTCCTCCCACTTGTTGAGTTCTTGCTCAGCCTAACAACGTGTTAGATAAATAACCTTGCATAAATGTACAAACAGTGTGAGAAAAGCAACACTCTTTTAGAGTTTCTACAGAGGAGGAAATGGAATGCATCCGATTGTTTTTATGGCATTTAGTGCTGTCCTGTTCATTTAGATCCTCTCTCTACCTTCCTCAGCACTGAAAGGCCTCTCCTCTCCATCCTTTTGTGTGTCCTTTTATATGGCTACTTCACTGCCACAACTGTCTACTCTCCAACTTAGCTTGCCAACTTTACTTTAGTTCAGTATTTTTGGAAAATATTGCAGTTGCATATTCCCTCCTCTCACTCAAAGTTCTTCAAAGTTAGAGAATGCCTTATACTACTTTTGAAGACTCCCAAGACTCTCTAGAACAGTGCTCTTCTTAGACTAGAAATCCAATAATCACTGTTGGTAGGGAGATAAGAATCTACCATGTCTTTAATACTTCTGAAAAATGAGATTCCTTTGCTTCCTCTGGTAACACATCCCAAGGTCTATCAGCATCAGGAAATTTGCCCTTGGTTCTTATTTCCCCTCTTCATTGAATCTTTCAAACATTCTCTGTGTGATGGCCCTTCATACACTTGAAAGTTTGTTTCATGTCTTCCTTCAACTGCTCCTCAAGACAAAACAAGGGGTCTTCAAATGATCATTATAGATTATTTTTTGGAAAAAAAAATTTTCCCTTTAATTATGTTCAAAAGAATTTACATCAGAGAAAGCATAAGAAACTAAACAAAGTAAAACTGAGCTATTTTTCTAGGTTTTTTTCTTTGTATTTGTCCTTATAGAAAAGTGATGACAGCTTAGGTCCTCTAAAATGGTTGAAATGATCACTTTTGACAGTGGTGACTTGGTTGCAAGCGTTTATGATCTTGCGTTTTCTAAAAGTTACACTCATAGTTCTTCCTTTCCTTTTCTCTGTAGAAATTTTCTCTGTAGTTCTTTTCTAACAAAGTTTTGATTAAAAGTTTGTTAGAATTTTTCTCTTTTTGATTAAAGAAGAAGAGGGTAGATAAGTCAGAAAGGTGCTAAACCATTTATAGTCAGAAAATTGATGTTTTTAGTCTGTTTATAGGAACATTTCCCCCCTAAGAATATAGAATTTATGCTTATAAAGCCGGGTTTTTTCATAGCAGTAGACTAAGGTATTGGTGCTTATAATAGATATGTTTCAGCATTTTCCCTGAGCAGACCCAGCCCCTAATCCCTGTTTCAAGTATTCCCTTTAGTGTCACATTGCAAAATTAATCTTTCCATTTGCTTCACTCCACACCGTTTAATACTGCTTGACTTTGCATAAAGCACCATGACATGAGCTTTAAATAAAAGCTAGCTAGGGCTCAGTTGTGTGTATATTGTGTTTTGGATTAAGAAGCTAAATTTGACAGGTAATGGAGTCGGATTTAGCTGCTCCATGATGCTAAACTGTGAGGTGTCATGTCAATCATCTGTCCAGGAAATACAAGCTATAAAGGAAAGTGAGATGTATTTCAGATGCCTAATCACACAAGGAAAAGGTTAGCTCCTCAAGGATGGGGAGTTTTCAGACTGCTACCTTCATCTCTCCTGGGGACTCTGGGAGTTAAGGCCATCATACAAATAGGCTTATTTGCTTCAGGATTAGATAGGTTTCCTAGGAGACATGATAAAGAAACCACTGCCCTAAATGGCCAGTCCCTCACATTAAATAAAGGGGAAACAAAACTTTAAAGCAGTGAGGGAATGGATGTGGGGTGTTTAGAGACTTTCGTACATATTGAATAGAAAAAAGGCATATCAGAGATACCAAAGAAACAGATTTTGAACAATTTCTTGCTAAGTTAGTTACCCGTCACTTTAAATACTTGCTCTTATCCCTGATGCCCAGGAAGTTTTGAACTCAATTTTATATGCAATCAAAATAAAACTCGATCAATCTACTTTTTGGACAAATTTTATTCTGCTTCTGTGCTATCATGCTATTTTTTCAGCTATTCTAACTGTCCTATTTTTATTGTAATTCTTTTTATTAAAGGCAGTAAGATGCAATTAATAATTAAAAAATAAAATGTCCTCTACAACTAAAGATTATCTACCCATCTATCTAGTCTGAAGGATGACCCAAAAAGTGCTTGGAAGTGAATTGCTAAAGTGTATGATTACACATTTAGTCCAGAGTCTCAGCTTGACGTGCAGAGCTTTTACTGTGTAATTCCCATTAATGCTGATTGTCCAATTTAGTGCTTCACTAATGAGCCATAGACCACGTGTACACTTCTGACTTACAGAATCAACCCCATTTAAAGTTTTATCCTTCTGGAAATGTCTTCCTCTGACAAGCTGATAATAAATATGCTGCTTTCTTCCATCCAGTTAACCCTTTGCCGTGCGAATCTCGGCTCTCGTCCACTGGCATTCTCTTGTCTTCAATGTACATAACATTTATAGCAATCATAATTATAAGAGGAGGCATTTAATGGTGCTTATTCTGGGCTAAATTTAGGTTTTAGCATCATTTATTGATAGCTTATGGTGTTCCAGGTGCTGTTTCTAGCAATCTGCATGTATTCACTCATTTAAGTCCACATAACGCTGTGACGTTGCTACTCTTACTATCCTCATTTTATTGATAGAGTAACTAAGGAAGACTACTTAAACTTGCCTCTGGTTATAGATCTGAAGTAGGGGAGCTAGAATTTAAACAGGGGAGATCTAGCTTTAGACTTTGACTTCCAAAGCTCGATCTTACAGACTAATTATATATTCATTCTCAGGAAATAGAGTTTTACAAAATAACTGATGAATTAGCCTACGATATCCAAAGCAATTGCATCATAATCAGCTTTTACATAAAACTGTTGCTTTTTATTTTCTTGGTAGAATCCTGAGCAACTATACTCAAAATTATTCTGTTAGGTATAAGGCAGCATTCTGTGTGCTATGTCTTTTATTCAGAAAAGTGACAGCTTGCAGAGAAATACTGACCAAACTGAGAAGAGAATAATTGAAATTTTTGTCAAGGAAAATCATAATATTGTCATTTGAGTCAATACACTTTAAGAGTAGTTAATAAATGATGAGTATGCAAATATCACTTGCAGTGGCATCACTCAAGTAAAAAGAATGAATAAAAATATATAAAAATTAGTAGGACATTTGAGAACTTGACTTTGATAACAGAAAAAGACAGAGAACTGTTTCCTGTGTGAAACCAGAAGAAAAAGTAATTATAGCTGGAATGTGCTTTTGCCCAATGCTGCCCATCAAAATCATACTCGTTCTTCAAAGTCTGTATCTTCAGAGAAGCTTTTCTGAGTCTCTAGCCCTCTACAGAATTTTGGATTTCTTTGACACTGCCTCTAAAACAGCACCTTGTATGTTAGATTTTTATATATTTCCCTCACATACTGTTTTGTAAATTCTCTGAGGACAGGAATTATGTCTTCTCTCTTTTTGTGCATGTTTATAGGCAATCAACAAATATGTCCCAATTGATTGACAGGCAGGTTCAGGTGGTCCCAATAATTTTCTACCTTTGAACTGAGTCATTAGTACTTTGGAGAACCAATCTGTAAATCAAATGCATTCCATGAGTTGTACAAAGTGGATTGATCTTAAAATTATTGGAGAAAATTAAAATAAAACAACAATCACATATAGACAGTCTAATGAGGAGAGTTGTTTCATTTGTCAAGGCAAGTTGAATAAACAAATTTGCAGTAAATTATCAGAAATCATCCTTTGCAAAATGTAGAATAAGAATATTTTCCTGATGAATTACAGATCCCCATAGCAACTAACTTAAAATATAATTGGTTTCACATTATCTAATACAAACTTGGAATTATACCATATTATGAGGAATGAAGGAAAGTGACTTGATGACAATGCAAACAAAAACCTTCTTTGTTAATGGTATTTACTATAATGAAAGCACAAAGATGCTTCCCTGGTGGGTCAGATGGTAAAGAATCTGCCTGCAACGCAGGAGATTCAGGAAATACCGGTTTGATCCCCAGGCCAGGAAGAGCCTCTGGAGAAGGGATGGCTACCCACTCCAGTATCCTTGCCTGCAGAATTCCTTGGACAGAAGAGCCTGGTGGGCTACAGTCCATGTGTTCACAAAGAGTCAGACATAACAGAGTGACAAACAATTTCACTTTCACTACAATGAAAACTGGAAACAGAAGAGACCACAGCAAAAATCAACAAAGCCAAAAGCTGGTTCTTTGAGAAGATAAATAAAATTGACAAACCATTATCCAGACTCATCAAGAAACAAAGGGAGAAAAATCAAATCAACAAAATTAGAAATGAAAATGGAGAGATCACAACAGACAACACAGAAATACAAAGGATCAGAAGAGACTACTATCAACAACCATATGCAAATAAAATGGACAACATGGAAGAAATGGACAAATTCTTAGAAAAGTATGACTTTCCAAAACTGAACCAGGAAGAAATAGAAAATATTAACAGACCCATCACAAGCATGGATATTGAAACTATAGTCAGAAATCTTCCAACAAACAAAAGCCCAGGACCAGACGGCTTCACAGCTGAATTCTACCAAAAATTTAGAGAAGAGCTTACACCTATCCTACTCAAACTCTTCCAGAAAATTGCAGAGGAAGGTAAACTTCCAAACTCATTCTATGAGGCCACCATCACCCTAATAACAAAACCTGACAAAGATGCCACAAAAAAAGAAAACTATAGGCCAATATCACTGATAAACATAGATGCAAAAACCCTTAACAAAATTCTAGCAAACAGAATCCAACAACACGTTAAAAAGATCATACATCATGACCAACTGGGCTTTATCCCAGGGATGCAAGGATTCTTTAATATCCACAAATCAATCAATGTAATACACCACATTAACAAATTGAAAAATAAAAACCATATGATTATTTCAATAGATGCAGAGAAAACCTTTGACAAAATTCAGCATCAATGTATGATAAAAACCCTCCAAAAAGCAGGAATAGAAGGAACATACCTCAACATAATAAAAGCTATATATGACAAACCCACAGCAAACATTATCCTCAATGGTGAAAAACTGGAAGCATTCCCCCTGAAGTCAGGAACAAGACAAGGGTGCCCACTCTCACCACTACTATTCAACATAGTTTTGGAAGTCTTGGCCACAGCAATCAGAGCAAAAAAAGAAATAAAAGGATTACAGGTTGGAAAAGAAGAAGTAAAACTCTCACTGTTTGCAGATGACATGATCCTCTACATAGAAAACCCTAAAGACTCCACCAGAAAACTACTAGAGCTAATCAATGAATATAGTAAAGTTTCAGGATATAAAATCAGCACACAGAAATCCCTTGCATTCCTATACACTAACAATGAGAAAACAGGAAGAGAAATTAAGGAAACAATTCCATTCACCATTGCAATGAAAACAATAAAATACTTAGGAATACATCTACCTAAAGAAGCAAAAGACCTATATATAGACAACTATACACTGGTGAAAGATATCAAAGAGGACACAAATAGATGGAGAAATATACCGTGTTCATGGATCGGAAGAATCAATAGAGTGAAAATGAGTATACTACCCAAAGCAATCTATAGATTCAATTCAATCCCTATCAACCTACCAATGGTCTTTTTCAGAGAACTAGAACAAATAATTCCACAATTTGTATGGCAATACAGAAAATCTCAAATAGCCAAAGCAATCTTGAGAAAGAAGAATGGAACTGGAGGAATTAACCTGCCTGACTTCAGTCTCTTCTACAAAGCCACAGTCATTAAGACAGTATGGTACTGGCACAAAGACAGAAATATAGATCAGTGGAACAAAACAGAAAGCCCAGAGATAAATTCATGCACCTTTGGACACCTTATATTTGACAAAAGAGGCAAGAATATACAACGGTGGAAAGACAATCTCTTTAAGAAGTGGTGCTGGGAAAACTGGTCAACCACTTGTAAAAGAATGAAACTAGAACACTTTCTAACACCACACACAAAAATAAACTCAAAATGGATTAAAGATCTAAACATAAGACCAGAAACTGAAAAACTCCTAGAGGAAAACATAGGAAAAACACTCTCTGACAAAATCACAGCAGGATCCTCTATGATCAAGCCCCCAGAATAATGGAAATAAAAGCAAAAATAAATAAATGGGGCTTAATTAAAATTAAAAGCTTCTGCACAACAAAGGAAACTATAAGCAAGGTGAAAAGACAGTCTTTGAAATGGGAGAAAATAATAGCAAATGAAGCAATGGACAAAGAATTAATCTCCAAAAATATACAAGCAACTCCTGCAGCTCAATTCCAGAAAAATAAACGACCCAATCAAAAAGTGGGCCAAAGAACTAAACAGCAGTTTTTATTTCTCCAAAGAAGACATACAGATTGCTAACAAACACATTAAAAGATGCTCAACATCACTCATTATCAGAGAAATGCAAGTCAAAACCACAACGAGGTACCATTTCATGCCAGTCATAATGGCTACTATCCAAAAGTCTACAAGCAATAAATGGTGGAGAGGGTGTGGAGAAAAGGGAACCCTTTTATACTGTTGGTGGGAATGCAAACTAGTACAGCCACTATGGAGATTCCTATAAAAGCTGGAAATAGAACTGCCATATGACCCAGCAATCCCACTGCTGGGTATACACACCGAGGAAACCAGAATTGAAAGAGACACGTGTACCCCAATGTTCATCGCTGCATCATTTACAGTAGCCAGGACATGGAAGCAACCTAGATGCCCATCAACTGACGAATGGATAAGAAGCTGTGGTACATATACACAATGGAATATTACTCAGCCATTAAAAAGAATACATTTGAATCAGTTCTACTGAGATGCATCAAACTGGAGTCTATTATCCAGAGTGAAGTAAGCCAGAAGGAAAAACAACAATACAGTATACTAACACATGTATATGGAATTTAGAAAGATGGTAATGATAACTCTGCATGTGAGACAGCAAAAGAGATGCAGATGTATAGAACAGTCTTTTGGACTCTATGGGAGAGGGCAAGGGTGGGATGGTTTGGGAGAATGGCATTGAATCATGTAAATTATCATATGTGAAATGAATCACCAGCCCAGGTTCAATGCATGAGACAGGGTGCTTGGGGCTGGTGTACTGGGATGACCCAGAGGGATGGGATAGGGAGGGAGATGGGAGGGGGGTTCTGGAAGGGGAACACATGTACACCCACGGTGGATTCATGTCAATGTATGGCAAAACTGATAGAATGTTGTAAAGTAAAAAGAAAGAAAGCAAGCAAGGAAGGAAAAAAAAAAACTGGATGGTGAGACCATGTCAGAAATATCTTTCAATTATTTGACAGTGAGGTTGATGTTACTTAATAGAAATAAATAGAAAGACAAACCCTGAAATCTCAAATATATTAAAAAGTATACTCCTGTTTTACTAGTCAGTTCTTTTTGTTTGGATTATTGCTTTAATGAAACACCTTCAGATCACCAGTTTGGCTTTCCACAGCCTTTGATACTGTTTGTGAAGGTCTGGATTTAATGCTTCATTGTTTCATTTCCACTTTTTATTTATATCCTATTGATCAATACTCTTTAGGTTAATATCCTGATTTATCAATAATTGTCTTGTAGGAATGGATACTGTAGATCAATTAACAAAATCTATGCATTCTCAAGTATACAGATAAGCCCTGAATTTTGTGAACTTGCAAAGCTCAGAATTAATTAGAGTCTTACTAGAAAGTTTTCGCCTAACCCATAGTGATGCTTGAGTCTTAGAAAAAGTTGACCAGGCTGATAGCTACCATTTCCTTACACCTCATTCTCTTAACCCACTTATGTGGCTTATTAGGTTATGTGGCCACATGAGATTGAGAACTGTATCCCAAATGGATAAAGTCAGCCAGACCTGCTTTGCCCTATATAGCCCTGTGGTAGGTTGCGTCAGTTTCCAATCATTTCTGCATCACTTCTTTAAGATTGTACCTCTCCACTCTGCTGACATCAGTCTTTGCACATGAGTTGG
Organism: Antilocapra americana; assembly: GCA_007570785.1. Classification (NCBI taxonomy): domain Eukaryota; kingdom Metazoa; phylum Chordata; class Mammalia; order Artiodactyla; family Antilocapridae; genus Antilocapra; species Antilocapra americana. The sequence goes on along the minus strand of ML661908.1, from coordinate 2,773,321 downwards.
TCTGGCCAATGAGAGCTCTAACAGCCAGCGCTTACTTCTCGGTTGTGCTTTTCCCTCTGGCATAGAATAGCATGTGTCAGACAGTGTTGCTTCTTCATCCTGGATCCCAGAAGGGAGCCATAATCTGAGTGGTTTTGTAAAACACTGAGATTCGGGAACTCTTTGTTCGGGCATCTTAAAGTAATGAAATCTAATACTACCAATGTCCCTGTAAAATTCATTTGACCTTTGTTATAATCTCAGCTGGGAAAGGAGTACGTCAAGGCTGTATATTATCAGCCTGATTATTTAACTTATATGCAGAGTATATCAAGCGAAATGCTGGGCTGGATGAAGCAGAAGCTGGAATCAAGACTGCAGGGAGAAATATCAGTAACCTCAGGTATGCAGATGACATCACTCTTATGGCAGAAAGCAAAGAGGAACTAAAGAGCCTCTCAATGAAAGTGAAAGAGGAGAGTGAAAAAGCTGGCTCAAAGCTCAACATTCAGAAAACTAAGATCATGGCATCTGGTCCCATCACTTCATGGCAAATAGGTGGGGAAATAGTGACAGACTATATTTTCTTGGGCTCCAAAATCACTGCAGGTGGTGACTCCAGGCATGAAATTAAAAGACACTTGATCCTTGGAAGAAAAGCTATGACAAACCTAGACAGTATATTAAAAAGCAGATACATTACCTTGCCAACAAAGGTCTGTCTAGTCAAGGCTATGGTTTTTCCAGTGGTCATGTATGGATGTGAGAGTTGGACCATAAAGAAGGCTGAGTGCTGAAGAATTGATGCTTTTGAACTCCGGTGTTGGAGAAGACTCTTGAGAGTGCCCTGGACTGCAAAAATATAAAACCAATCAATCCTAAAAGAAAGAAATCCTAGATATTCATTGGAAGGACTGATGCTGAAGCTGAAGCTCCAATACTTTGACCACCTGATTTGAAGAGTCGACACATTAGAAAAGACCCTGATGCTGGGAAAGATTGAAGACAGGAGGATAAGGGGAAAACAGGATGAGATGATTGGATGGCATCACTGACTCAATGGACATGAGTCTGAGAAAGCTCTGGTGGACGGTAAAGGACAGGGAGGCCTGGCGTGCTACAGTCCATGGGTCACAAAGCGTTGGATATGGATGAGTGACTGAACAATAAATAATCTCAAGCAATTTTCAAAAATTCTTTACGTCTTCAGTAGTTGTGCTTCATTTTCAAAATGTCTCAACTGTAGGAAATGGTTCGTAGAGAAGAAAAGAGGTCTTCAGGACATTCATTCTTAGATTTTTATGGAGCATAATAGCTTTAATTAAATTGCGATCTTGCTACATTAATTATGGCCTTACCAGCTCCCAGAGCAGGTAACAAAAGGGAGAAAGGACACAGGATGTGGTATCTACTTGGGGACAGATAGGAATCCCTGGTGACCAGGATGACTACAAATCTTGTTTGAGAAGAGTTGGTGCTTTGCTATAGCTAAGGAGAGAGGTAAAACATTGAAGCCCAGATGGGGCAAATTTGTGAGTAGCCACAAGGAAAGCCTTTCCTCCTGGAGAAACTTGTGCATTAGAAGAGGACATGCATTGCAGGAAAAGCAAAGGTGTACCTGACCTGGCATCTTTGTTGCTAGAGCTGTGAGCACCACTTAGAGGAGCATAAGCTCTGGCAGGTTCAGGTGGAAATGTTTAGAGTTCTTCTGTCATGCAAAATGATGCAGAGAGAGCTGGCAGTCATCAGATGGCCAGGGAAAGACACATGCCAGCTTGCTGTGGACCACATGGGCGGAGGATGAGGGGAGCCCTCCTCCACGCCAGTGAGGAATGATGTGATGAGACATGCCCTGTGTGATGCTTTCAGCAGATACACAAAAGCCAGCAGTATGTGCTGCAAAATATCCTAGGGGACTTTCACACAATGGTCTTCCTGTCCAAAAGCATTCCTGACCCAGGAGCTTCTACTCTTCATGGATCTTTGGGGTTCTATATTTTATATGTAATAGAACAATGATCACTAAATGACCCTGAGTTGTAATGCTTTTTGTTTTTGTTATATTTAGCAAACATAGATCCAAATTTGAGAGTAGATTCCAAATAAGAGATCTGTTAATGGAGTGCAAAGTGTAGTCGGTCAGTTGTATCTGACTCTTTGCGACCCCATGGACTGTAGCTGGCTAGGCTCTTCTGTCCATGGGATTTTCCAGGCAAGAGTACTGCTACTGTGTTGCTATTTTCTTCTCCACTGTAAATGGAGAGGGGATTCCAGAATTTCTACTTGGGGATTATGGCTAAAGGAGACATTTTCCCTTCTCACATGCTCTACACAAACCAACCAACCTTTAATCTTTTTTTTTATCAATAATATATCTTACTGAAAAGTTACACTTAATTTCTAGAATTCTTCAGTGAGATAGTTGATATCACTGAGATCCTACACAGTGTAAGCCAGTGTCTCTGGGAATTACACTGAAATTACACTAAATGAAATTTAGATCATCTTATGAAATTTACTCAAATGTCATATTGTGTTGACCTTGGCTATGATAGTAGACATTTTCTTTCATCTTCAACTAGGAGATGGACCCATAGTTGGTTCTCTTCTGTGTCTATTTAATGCAGTTTTCATAAACACAGAGAATCCCATCCTTGGCCAAACTTCTTGTCACAGCTCTTTGACAACGCATCAGTTTTGGGGGATACAGTTTTGGAAACAAGACATATGCATAAATACTCTCATACAGTTTTTTTGTGTGCTTTAATATATATCCAGCCAGACCATAATAGTCACTCTCCCTTGGACAGGTAGTTGCCAGATACCACTACTAAGTCTGGGTAGCCTTTCTGAGTCCTCTGAAGACACTCTCTGAATATCATTTTGCTTTTACTCAAACCCAGCTAATTTTCACTCTCTTCATTTCTACTCTTGCAAAATTTTCTCTCATCAGAGAGAGACATGCGCTTCTCTCATTGCAAGAAAACAATTTTTCTTCAAAGGGCAGAACACATGTTCAATGCAAAGTTATGTATCTCGACCAAAGTCTATCTCTTAAATATAACAGACAACATATGTGTTCTATGAGCTCATATTTGTGCCCTTATTTCTGATCCATTTTAATCTGTGCCCTTATTTCTGATCCCTTTTAATTACACCATTACTAATGTTTATTGATTTTAATATTAAAACAGCATCCCATTAAAATGAGTTTCAGTTGTTAACAGCTGGATAGCCAGTGCCCGATAAATGACTTCAGCAAAGATAGAACCAGTGTGAACAATTCCTGAAGCTGTAACGAAAGTTAATGTAAGTCATGCAGAATTATTTGGAAATACCTGACAAAGGGTCACAGTTTTTCTCAATGAAGGAGAGATGAGTTCCGGAAAAAGTAGGAATCTCTAAAGGTCACCCTTGCATTTGTATATTGCAGTAGAAGATGGGGAAAAAAGCCCAATATTGATGCTATTAAAATTTAGATTGGTTATGTGATTTGCACAGAAAACATTGTGTTTTTGAGTTGAAAATCTTTGGGGAGTAAATCTGATGGCAGGCAGGATGTGTAACTTGGAAACAGAAGTGTACATTTCCTCCCTAAGGTGGAGGGAGGGGAATAAAGAATGTTTTCTGAAGTGACTTTTGCATTCATATTAGGAGGCAGGAAAAAAAAAAAAACAGCCACCACTCCAATTTTTTGTCTGGTTCATTAATCATATTAGCAATGTTCAGAGGAAACACAAACAGAAATGAAACACAGTTCCAACTGGCACAGCGCAGCATGTAGGGTTTTTAGACTACAACATGAGGCTCAATAAAATACACTGTAATCAATTTCTAAGAAAGAAGAAGCGTTAGAAGTTCTATAAAATTCAGTGTTCATTTTAAAGGAAATAAATTTGCAAAAACATATGGTGGTACAAAAAGATTTGAAATTTTTATAAGTATATTAGGTAGCTAACACTATTATCAAATTTTTCAGAAATTAGAAGTAGTTACTTAAAAAATATGTATTGCATTTATGCAGAGTATAATAATCTACTCTTCTGAGTCATAGCTTGGTTTTCATTTTTATGTGGCATACTACTAAATCTGTATCTCTAATCTATATTTTCTTTTAAGACTCAGGTTCATGCCCCCAACTATTATAATACAGTGTCATGACTATTTCTCTCATTTCAAAGAGCAACTCTCTTATTTTTTTGACATTGCAAATTGACAGTCTTCTCTAATTTCCTATCACTGGAAATGACCAGGCATTCCCCTAGTTTGGAACCTTGAAGATATATTTGACTGATGACTTGTCTTCAGCTGAGCCTCATAAATCAGTCACTGAATCTTTTCAGTTCTACCTGCAGATATTTCTTCACTCTCTTTCTCTTTCTTCTCCCACTACTATTCTCTTTCGAGTTATTACTGAAGCTTCTAAACTGATTTTTCTGATTCTCATCTTTCTTGTTCTTGTCCACTTTCCCACTGTCCTCTATTAAATCTTATTAAAACATTAAGGTCATAAAAAATCCTCTCTAGATAGATTGGGAGTTTGGGATTTACACGTACACACTTTTATATTTAAAATAGATAACCAACAAGGGCCTACTGTAAAAAAAATAATACTATAATGATGAATCATAAATAACATTATAAGCATGCACGGAAGTACATTAAGCTATTTATAGCTTTCTGAGATTGTATATGGAGGAAATTTGACAGTGGATAATTGAATGTTTGGGGAATACTTGGGGAGAATAATGTAACATGAGTGATTAAGAGCACAGGCTTTGGAGTCGAAACTACCCAGATAGCATTTTTGGCTTTTCTTTGGAAAATCCAAACTTTAGTTTGTGCATCTATAAAATTGTTATAATAATAGTATTACTACTGTATATATTATTATTGGCATGTAACATATACAAGTAAAATTTATTATAATTTGTTATTATATTTTCTTGGATAATCTATAAAAAAGATGTTTACAAATAAAAAAGAGTAGTTATTAAGAGATAAATGATTGGAAACAGGTCAACATATATGATGGTCAACTTACATTTCATTCATGGCTATTACACATGAAAAGTAAATGACTGAGAGAAAAATCAGCAAATTCAAATGGAAATAATTTTTAATGATATTTTTGACTTATCAAAACACATTATAAAGGGACTACGGCTTTACTAGGGATAGCCTTGTTTTCATGCATTTTATTCATTCCATACAAATTAATTCATTTTTATTCAAATATATTCATTTATTACCAACTTTGCATAAAGCATTCTAAACAGTGTCTGTCTTCAGGGAGCTTGTAATTAAGCAAATAACTGATAGATAACAATTCTGATCAGTGCATGAGGTGAAAAGCTGGGTGCTGTTAGAGAATGTATGATGGGGATCTTCATAATCTGTGGGATCACAGACGGCTTTACAGAGGAAGCAAAATTTAAGTAGAAAATAGAGGATGAGAAGACTTTATTAGGAGATGGGAAAGAGTGATCATGGAAGAGAGAACCATATATCCGAAGTGTCATAGGTGGGAAAGACTTGAAATTCTGAGGGGCTGACAGCTGTGCTGGGACGGAAGGGGAAGTGAGTGGGAGGCTAAGATAGGCAGGAAGGAGACCAAGGCAGGCCTGGATAGTCACCACCATGTAATCCAAACTGAGGATTTGGACTTTGTTCTCAGAGCAGCTAGAACATGCTGAAGAATTTTAAGCAGAAGAAACACTAGACTTTCATTTCAGTTCAGTGTTTACCAAATGAATGGATGCTACGTCATCTTTGATAAGCCCATAAATTTTAGTTTTTTTATCTTTAAAATGGAGGTAAAGATGACAAATCATGAAAATCTTCCAGGGAAAAGATGAACTAATTACTAGAAATATTAGTAAATAAAAATTGAAAAAGTGTGAGAGAATAAGAGATGGAGACATAAAGAGAGAGAATGAGAGCGTATGCAAAGCAACGCTACAAAACCTGACCCATAACCCCAAAATATTTAAAATTCTTACATACAACATGTCCCCTGTCTTCTGCATTGCAGGCAGATTCTTTATACACTGAGCCACTTGGGAAACCTCCAACACTGTAATAGGAAAGAACAAATCTGACTCCATATTGGATCTGTTTCTTTTAGTTTAACCTTTGTGTGGTATTCATTTTGCTACAAGTTAAGAATCTTGCCTATAGCCTGAAACATACAGGACAACCCATTCTCAAGGGTCTGACCTTTAAAGATATAACTCTTTCTGATTCATATAAAGATAGAAAGTTGCAGACAGAGAATAACATTTGTCTTGTTGGAGGTTTACAGGAACATCATGACTTGGCATATGTGGACAGATGCAAGAACCGATTCAGACACAAGAAGTTTGCAACAAGGAATCACGTCCCTTCTCCTTTTGATATAAAAGAAGCCTGAATTCTAACTCAGATAAAATAGTTATTTGGGACACTACTCTAACATCTTCTCAGTCAGCAGGCTTTCTGGATGAAGTCTCCATTCCTAGCCCCAGAAATCTGTCTCTAGATTTATTGGCCTGTCCATGTGGAGAGCAGTATGCGTTTGGACTCAGTAACAACACCATACTGCTGGACTCCTGAGATCAGGGATGAGAAAAGGAATATAAAATTTTGTGAACAATGAATAAGAAGGCAGGGATCAAAGTTTACCAGTTACGGAAACTAAAAATGGGAAAATTTTTGTATTATTACTTCAACAGATTTTAGATTTCTGAGTTATGTAATTTCAGTTTATAGAGTGAGAGGAAAATATGATGTTAAAAGGAAAAATTATTTCCTTTTTCATATATATATATATATATATATATTTTTTTTAATGGATACCTCTTGAAACACAAACCAGGACCTCTGTAAAGAGTCTATCTGGCCTGCTGAAAGGCCTATTCAAAATAAGTTGTTTTTGTAGAACATTAACTTTATGTCTAGATTTTAAATCAGAAACTCAGGACTATAAGGAAGGGCAATAAAAATATATTTACCCTGGGTCCCTGACCTGCAGTAAAGACAGCACCTAATTGTTTTGGTCAGATCAGTCTCCCTGTTCAGTTATAAAAGATCTACTGAGCAAGACCCATTCCATTGAAAGAATTCTTGAGATGAACAGCCCAGTCAGAAGAAAGCACTAAAGCCAAAGTTAAGAATAATTAAGGATACAAAGCTTGCTCTATAGAAGCAGGAAAGACCCCAAGAGAACAACGTCAAAGGTCATGCTGATACATTGACTTGTCCTGAAAAGACTGTAATGGATTTGACTGGAATAATCCAAGATGTATTTATCGAGCACCCATTAGGTGACTGGCATTGTTCCAAACAAACCTTCCAGGTGGTGAAAGACTGGTCATTTTCTGCAGAGAGAAATTGATTTCCTACCTAAGATCAACTTTATGGGGAGCAAGCTATTTATTTTATTTATGGCTTGAACTCAGCTCCCTGCTGTAATAATTCAAATTCTGTAGGTACAGACTTCCTTCTTATTTAGATATTGACTAGAAAGGGAGCCAGCTTAGAGCTGGCCCTGCAGCTACTTGCAGGGGGTTTAGATTTATGCTAATGAATGGGACTGAAGCTTTCAAAGATTTGCTTTCATTACTAAATCCTCAGGATAGTACTTTTCAACACTGTTGTTTGGGCTTTGAAATAAGAGTGGAAGTCTATATGCTCCATGCTGAAGGCTACTTATTAGGCTCAAAACAAAACTAAATCAAGAAACACTTAATGGAAAAGTTTGGTTTCTTAATAAGATTCTGTATGTGAGTAAACAGAAAGTCAAGCAAAAATATCCAGGAAATTCAGGAAGCAAAATCATTGAAAGATGAACCCCTGATCATGAGGTCATGGAGTCAGATGATTCGGTTTAAACTCAACTACATTGGAAACTTTGGAAATGTTCTAATTATTAGCAAATGAGTTAAATAATCCAAGTTGCAAGATTTCAGGAAGCACAATCTCAGAAGAATTTTGATATTTTTCTGAAGTAAGAAACTTACCTTAGCCTTTACCTTAATCATTCTCAGAGCTTATATGTTCTCTTTACTGACAGCAGGAAGCCAAAGACCTTTGTACAAATCAATTCTCAATGGGGACAGACACACTGCTGAACTACAGCAAAGTTATGGACAAATCCACTTGGAAATAAATTGTAGCAGAATTCAAGAGAAACTACAGCACTGGGTATATGATTGGCATGCCACCTGAACCATGAAGTCCTTCAGAAATGTAAATATGAGTACTATTGTGGTGAAAAACAAGTACTTCTTTTTTTAAGACATAAAGTTGATTTTGAACTTTTTAAAATGAATTTAGAATTATATAAACAAGGTCAAAACTTTATCAGTCTGGTCACTGAATTTCTATGAAAGTATTAATACTATTCTTTTTTCCTGCTTATAAAATCTCATTTACCTTAATGTTTTAATCCCTTCTCTATAGTCCTCCAGGCTCCTCTGTCCATGGGATTCTCCAGGCAAGAATACTGGAGTGGGTTGCCATTCTCTTCTCCAGGGGATCATCCCAACCCAGGGATCGAACCTGGGCCTCTGCATTGCAGGCAGATTCTTTACCATCTGGGCCACCAAAGAAGCCCCAAACTATGAGCATACATGCTCAATTTTCATAATTTATGACTCATATAACAGTGGTCAGCAAACATTTTCTTAAAAAGGCCCAGGTAATAAATATTTTAGGCTTTGTAAACTCTGTGGTCTCCATCACATCTCTCTGCCCTGGAGCAGGAAAGCAGCCATAGATCAAATGCCAATGATGAGTTCAGCTGTGTTCCAATAAAACTTTACAGAGACAGACACTGAGCTGGATGTGGCCTCTGGGTACTCGTTTGCTCATCTCTGTGGTAGAATATCGTATATCCTACTTAGAACTGAAAAAAAAAATGAAACATTTCTCTTGAATCCTTTCTGCTAGATCAGGTTTAGTAAGCATCCAGATTAACCATTAATATGTGGTTCAAGTCTTTCTTTCACCACAACTTCAATTTGCTTCATTTGTAAATATCTCTGTTCCTCAACCTATATGAAACGTGATAATGTGTCTGCAGGACGCAGAATAACAGAGTGACAAGAAAATGTGTTGAAGGGTGAAAATGCTTAAGTTACTTTGCCAAGTTTTGCTCAAAATGTGTTACTTCTCTGCGACATTTGGTTTTCATACTTTCATGGGAGCGTTTACCATAATGTCTTATAAGCTGTGATTTAACTGTCTTCTTTGGAATATGGGCTCTTCAAGGGCAAGTTCTATGTATGTCTGTCTTTATATCACTAGAACCTTACATAATGTCTTCCTGACTCACTATTCTTTAAATGAATGATCATGTAACTCACCGTCTACCCTGACAGGCTTACGAGTTTTTCTAGGAGCTTTCCAGGTATCTTCCAGGCATTTTCCACCTCTGTCTTCCTTTTCTGAGTTCTAAAATAATTCTGAAGTTACTGGCTGGAATTCATCCCATTTGAATAAATGTCTTAAACAGTATTTTAAAAGATGATCTAACTTGGGACACGATAGTGAAGGACAGGGAAGCTTGGCACAGTGTAGTCCACAGGGCTGGATACGACTTAGTGACTGAACAACAATAACAGCTTGGGACATTGTGAAAGATGGACTGAGAATGACTCTTCCCATGCCAGGACAATTGAATACAATGTTCTAAATGTTTAACTTAAATAAAAATGTATATAACAAAATGCAAAAAATATATATAGCATATTTTTATGCTACAGTCCATAGGATTGCAAAGAGCTGGACACATGATGGAAGCCACTTAGCCTACATGTTGAATTCAGCAGGTCTAGTGACTGCTCTATCAGGATCTTCTTGGATCCTTCTGATCTTTTGACTTCCATATGCTTTAGCTTCCAGTAACTCACATCAGTAAGCAACTGTCTCTTCTGGAGCACTTTTGCCTGCTCTTGGCAAGAGCTGGAGAGGCCTGGGGACTTTCACCCCTCTTGACGTGGCCCCAAGCAGATGATTAACTGGTACAGAAGCACAGAAACCCAGCAGTCTTGCCTGGGAGGAGACAGACTCTAAGGCATAATGTACACTCCAGAGCTTCCCTTGGGCTCGGATAGAGACTGGGACTTTGCCTAAAATCATACCCTCCCTTGACTGGTCACCCGCCACTGACCTACTTCCTCTACTTCGTTGCTGTTTCTCAAGGAGCCTTTTTTTACACATGCAGGCAAAATCTTCATCTCAGAGACTGTTCTGGGCAACTCAAAGATATATTTCTAAACAAATATATCTGTTTGGTCTTCGTCTTTTTTCCCTTCCTCCCCGCATCCTTTCCTTTCTCACCCTTGCCTCTCTTCCTCAGGCTGACTCTGCATCCCTCATGGATGTTTTCTGGGCCACACACCCTTCGTGGCCTCTGCCATTTGGGGTTGAAATGGTCTTTCAGCACCTTAGCAGCAGGAAGGGTTTTACTGCTGCTGTTTCTTTGGCAGCAAGAGTGTGGCTTCTGCACTGAGTTCAACCCGAAAAGTGCTTCCCTACTGGGTAGAAGCCATGGATTGTACAACGCTCCCTGTTTCACTCTATTAAATATCTGCTCTGGCTGTGCAGCAGCTCTGGGTTCCAATTTTTTTTCCCCCTAAGTATACATTCTTATTTAAGTATAACACACATGCTGAAAAGTACACAAATCATGGAAAACAGAGCTGAAAAAATGAATGTTACAAAGTAAACAGACCAGCAGGCCAAGAAATAGAACATTACTTGCATCCTAGAAGTCAGCACCTTACTCTCTCTGTCTGTTTGCAGTGAAGTGAAAGTTGCTCAGTCATATCTGACTCTTTTTGAGCCCATGGACTATAGCTCCTAAGGCTCCCTCTGTCCATGGAATTCTCCAGGCAAGAATACTGGAATGGGTAGCCATTCCCTTGCCCAGGGATCTTCCTGACCCAGGGATTAAATCCGGGTCTCCTGCACTGAGACAGATCCTATACCTGGCTGATACAAGCCCTTGAATTTAACTGCTATTCTATAAAATTACATCAGTAATTGTATAGTGAGGAGTTCATCTTGCCTGAAGAGAGATCTGAACTCTGTTTTTCAGTCCTAGGAGGTGATCTCTAGGCCCTGAATGTCCATCGTGAGAGCAGTGTTTTCACTTGCTTGGGAGTTTTGGTCACTAGAATGTCTAACCATGTGACATACAATGGGAACTTCGAGATTTGTCCCATCGTATCTGATCTCTGGAGAAATTGGAGAGTGAAAGTATTAGCCCAAACCTACAGGAGGGGCTAAGACTAAAGGTCAACCATGCAGGCAATATACAGTCAAGTGTCAATATAAATTCTGGACACCAGAGGTACCAGTAGGCTTCCCTCGTTGGTAATAGGTTTTGTGACACACCCATTCCAGGAGAGGAAAGTTCTGTAGACAAGGAAGCTTCCCACTGGGAACCCTTCCAGATTCCTCCCTATGCTTCCCTTCCTTGAGTGAAGTTGCTCAGTCATGTCCGACTCTTTGCGACCCCACAGACTGTAGCTCTTCAGGCTCCTCTGTCCATGGAATTTTCCAGGCAAGATTACTGGAGTGAATTGCCATTTCCTTCTCCAGGGGATCTTCCTGACCCAGGGATTGAAGCCGAATTTCCTGCCTTGCAAGCAGACGCTTTACCGTCTGAGCCTTTGATGACTATAATTCATACACTTTCATTACAATAAAATTGTAATCATAAGCAGAATGTTTTCTGAGTTCCATGAGTCTTGCCAGCAAATTATAGAAACTGAGAGTAATTGGTAGAGACTCTGGTGGAGACTTGAGCTTCCCTGGTGGTTCAGTCGGTGAAGAATCCAGCTGCAAAGTAGGAGACCACCTGCAACAGAGGAGGTACACTTTCAATCTCTGGGTCAGAAAGATCCCCAGGAGAAGGAAATGGTAACCCACTCCTGTATTCCTGTCTGGGAAATCCTATGGACAGAGCGGTCTGGCAGGCTACAGTCCATGGGGTTGCAAGAGTTGTTCACGACTGAGCAACTACACCACCTGGAATTAGCAGCCAGTCAGCCTGAAGTGAAGGTGGGCCTGGAGACTGCATTGTGGCTGACCCTTGACAGCAGTGTTGTAGGAACTGTGCCTTGTATCTGTGCAGTTTGCTAGCTTATTATAATTATTGGATTGATTTTTGAACTTCACAGAAGTGGAATCATACAACATGTGCATTTTTATTTTCTGTTTTTTTTTAAAGGACATTCTTAATCTGTGTTATATGTAGATGCAAATTATACTATATTCTATATAGTGATTTCACTATAGCAATGCATCTTAAACTTTTTCTGTCTGTATTTATTTTACTGGTGATAGATATTTGAATTGTTTCAAATTTGAGGTTTTTGGAAAAAAAATCATTATGCTGAGTATGTGTCTTTTGGTGGATGTAAACACTCATTTGGTCTTCCCAGGTGGCTCAGTGTTAAAAAATTCAACTGCTGATGCAAGAGATGTGGGTTTGATCCCTGGGTCTGGAAGAGCCCCTGGAGAAGGAAATGGCAACCCACTCCAGAATTCTTGCCTGGAAAAGTCCATGGGCAGAGGAGCCTAGCAGATTACAGTCCATGGGTTTGCAAAGAGTTGGACATGACTGATAACCAGCACCAACCAAAGACGCATTTATCTTGTAGTTTTACCAAAGAGCACAAATGCTGAATCAGAACAGATTTGTGATGCCAATTTTCAGCAATCCCACCCAGCATTTTCCAAATAATTTGTATCTGTTTCCACTCCTGCCAGCATGTGATGAGAGTTCTGGTACTTCTGTGTTCTTGTCATTCTTGCCAACACTTGGTATTGGCTTCTCTTAAATTTTAGGCCATTTCATGAAATGGGAATACACTCAAAACTGCATGAAAGAAATTAGAACACTGTCTTTTGTTCAAGTGTAACAATTCAAACAACATGTGCACAGGGGTGGCAGTGAAATGGCTTGTTGCCTGGGAAAGAGTGCTGGCAAAGAGTGGACATTTCCTTGGAAACTCACCATGGAGAACTGAATGATTTGAAAATCCAGCTTCCTTGGTGGTCTATAACTGACCAAATGTGAAGATGCTGCTTAGAGATATTATAGCTCACAAGAGATTGACAGTGAAGCTCTCTGGTACTGATTTTTTTTGGCAAGTGTATAATATTGTACACACTGTACATTCAAGCTGTAATAAATATAGAATTACATAATCAGTTACATTTATAGTTGCATTATAAGACATAGTTATATAATAAAATATAATTATATTGTGTATATATATAATTTTCTCTTTTCTTCTGTCTGCATTTAAAAATTTTTTAGCCCTATAGTCTTATCTCTTTAGAATTCCTGGTATTTTTTAAAATCAAATGTTGAAACTAGTGAACAAACGTTTCAGAAACTCTAGCTGCTATTTTTCTCCAGAGAGTATTTAATTTCCTTTAAAATTAAATACTGTTAGAGTAGGGACAGGTCACCTTGCTCCAATCAGGAATTGCAGTAATTTGGGGGTAGGGTTAGCGTTTGTGAACACCTGTCTATTTCCTGCTTACCCTTTTTCCTAGGCTTAGCCGTCACTGCTTTTAGTTGAAAACTTGGGTGTTCACCAGGGCCCCTTATTAATGGTGGATTCTGACCTCCAGCTTCTCTTCCCCAGCCTGGTGATTCTTCTGAAAAAGTTCTAGGTCAGCTTTTCAGCTGACAAGCTGACCCATCTGCTTGGTTCAGTGGCCCTCACTATCACAAATGAGGGATTTACAGTGTCCTCACTTCCCTGAGGTTATCTTTTCTTTCTAGTCTTGGCTCCTCCATTACTGGTTGTTTTAACACTGAAATTCCTTTTTTCCCCTACTAGCCCAAAGGAAAGATTGAAACTCTGAACCACTGCCTTCTGCTTAGAAGCCTTGTCTCTGTACTAAGAAAACAGTAAAAAGGAGAAAAAGTGGCTGAGAATTTGGGTTCAGCTCAATGTAGCTCCTTTTATGGGCTCTAGGCAAGTTTTGTCTTGTCTGCCTATCTGCTCATTGAACGCCCTCAAAGAATGTTTTGGGTTTTGTTTTGTATGTTATTCAGCTTGTCTAGTGGTTCCCAGTGGAAGAATTGATTGAATACAGTCTACTCTGTCAGAATTAGAACTGGAAGTCTTGTCTTTTTAGGCTTTCCCTTTTTAACCTTTCCATCTGTTTTGAAGTGCAAACTACTCTTTTCATTTCAAAAGTAAGTTACTCTACATGGTATTTATTTACTTATTTATTTATTGCTCTTTCTTTTTCAGAATACAACATTCCCTTTTGAGAATCTTGGATATCTCACCTCTTCAAAATAGGCCAAAGTACTTCCATTTTATTAAATATGTGACACTTTTCTGCTTTAGAATGGCCCACTATTGTGTGTGTGTGTGATGACAGCTTTTCTTAGGGTAAAGTGTGAACTATATAACTGAACTAAACTTATTCTTAGTCCTAATCAGATACCTTAAGTACACTTACATTTGTCCTGTAGTTTGTGTACACTAGTGTCAATTCTTTTCGACTCCTGGTTTGTTTCTATTTGAAATAATGATTGTAATTTAAGAGTTTATATTAATTTCTACTCTATACACACAGATTTTCCTTTATTTATTTTTTCAGCATTTTTATTATGCTCTTGATTAGATAATGCAAGTATAACATAAAACATTTAAAAGATAAAATAAAGTAAAAGGTAACTTTGTCTCATTACTGTTCTACTAACAGTATTTTTTCTACCAACAATATTATTGTTCTATCAGTAATTTCTCATCCAGGAGCCAATCATTCCTATTTGTGTTTAATGTATGCTTCCAGAAAACACAACATTTGTACTACTTTTAAAATATTAAATACAAATTTTAGAATGCATCCATATTGTTAATTACCTTGTATTTCTTTTCTTCTTAACAATATACCTTCGAGAAAGCTCCATGTTGGTACACAGATATGTTACCCTGTTCATTTTAACTGCTACCTAGCATTCCATTATTTATATACATATACTGGGTGAATTTAATTAGCCTTTTATTGTGTTTAAATTGTTCCCAGTATGCTATTATGAAATACTACAATAAATATTCTTGAATGTTCGTTTATGTGAACACATTAAATGATACCTATAGAATCAATTCCTATAGGCTTGATTGTTGGGTCAGATGTTACGTGTGTTTGCTTGTTCTATTTCTATGGCATCTTTAGTTTTCTAACACTGAATTGCTTGATAAATTTGCTTATGTTTTAGACATGGTTAAGCTTAAATCAAATTTGACTTCACAAAGACTCTAATCAAGAATTCTGTTTTACTGAGGATTATTTAAAAATTTTAACAAATCGCATATAACCTAGTTTTTCTTTTCAACTTTAAAAAACTATTAGAAAAGTGCTTGCAGAAAAGAGTAACTTTATTTATTTTGCTGTTTTTTTTAATTTCCTTAAATTTTGGTATATTTTTAGCTGAAAGTAATTGTGTAGGTTATTCATGTCCAACAAGGCAACCCTATTATCTTCTCATATTTTCTCAGCCACCCAATATTTTCCAGATCTAGCTTCACATAATCAAGACTATTTAATTTTGATCCAAATAAAATTTCACTAGAAACAAACTGGGGAAAAAAAGAAGTAATTGGTCAGTGATTGGAAACATGCTGAAAAGCAAAGGGCTCAACAGACCTATATGCCTTATCAGAAACTGGGGGCGATTTATTTCCAGACTTTGTGGTAGACAGAAATCCAATCAAGAAATGCACTCTTGTTTAGAACCTTCTAATAGACTTTTAGCTTTCAATTGCACAGGAGCCTGCAGACAAATGACTGACTCCCTTTTTTAGAGGTGTTTAGAAAGGTATGGTCCTCTAGCTAGTAGAAGTTACCCACGGAAGAAGAACATGAGGGAGCTGGCTGTCGGCTACCTGGCGGTTAGTGCCGGGATGGCTCTGTTACAGGGAATTCCTTTCACTACACTGGAACAATAATGAGAGTCGCCATGCATCTGTGTACTCATGGTCACACAGTGGCTTTCTGTGGTATAGTTTTCTGAATTTTCACTCATTTCTCAAACAATATGGTATTTACTGTACGGGGCTTCGTGGCCACGTTCTGGGCCAGTTGACGTGCATCTGTGATGTTTATTAAGAGAAAAGACAGTTCCTGCCTTCAGAAAGTTGTCTTCTAAAGAAAGAGCTGGATGGAGAAACACACAGCAATATGATAAAAGCTATGACAGAAGAATAGAATGTTCTATAGGAACACATAAAGGACTCAGGGGTTAAGTAGAGGCAGCTTCCCAGAGGAACAGAGGGGAAATCTAATTACTAAAATATAGACTTGGCTGAAGAGAAGGAGAACGGGATGACCGAGGATGAGATGGTTGGATGGCATCACTGACTCGATGGGCATGAGTTTCAGCAAGCTCTGGGAGTTGGCGATGGACAGGGAGGCCTGGCGTGCTGCAGTCCATGAGGTCAAACAGAGTCAGACATGACTTAATGACTTAATCACAACAACAACAACATGAAGAGTATTTTCAGAAATTCTGACCTAATACTCCCCTGCCCTAACTGCATGCAAAGGCCTACAGACCTTAAGATTTCCCAAGAAAGTAATGGTGTTAGTTGCTCAGTTGTGACTGACTCTTTGAGGCGCCACAGACTATAGCCCACCAGGCTCCTCTGTCTGTGGGATTTCCCAGGCAAGGATAGCGGAGTGGGTTGCCATTTCCTTTCTTCAGGGAGTCTTCTCGACCCAGGGATTGAACCCAGGTCTCCTGTATTGCAGGTGGATTATTTACCATCCGAGCCACCAGGGAAGTCAAAGATATGCTGTATTTTATTCTCTTCACAGTATCAGTGAGCTTATCATACCAATTACCGGATGTCCTGGACTGACTGAAAAATTACCTCAATTCTTCACCCTTCCCAGTGGTCATGCTCTTGGCAATGCGACTTGGAAGTCTTCCCATCAAGAGATGTAATCTTTCTCCCTATATCCTGTATCAGGGTTAACCTGCTTTGGCAACATATTGTGGTGGAAGAAAAGATGTGTTAGTTCCAAGCCCATGATTCCCTTCTCCTGGAGCGCTGCCTGCATCATATCAAGCCCGGGCTTGCCTCATGGAGAACGAGACACCACGTGGAGTGAAGCCAGCTCAGCCCAGTTGTCCCAGCCAAGGCTGCAGGCATGTGAGTGAGCCCAGCTGAGATCAGCTGGCCCAGAACAGCTTGGTCCTAGAATCATGAGACGTAATAAGTGGTCATCGTGTTAAGACACTTTAGTTTTTAATTTATGCAGTCACACTAACATTGAAGAATTGATTATAAGGAGGAATAAATATTATATGTAAAATACTCCATTCAATGACTACCATAATAAACAATGAAAATTCTTACTTTTGAAGATCAGGTTAAAATCTGAAAACTAGTTTTCTTTTCTTGGCTTCAATGTGCACAAAAACTTCTGAGACACAATTTGGTTAGATAGTTCAGTGTCTTCAATCTGATCTGAAAGCCCTCTCTGTGATTTTCCTAAGATATTTTTATTATTAAAGTAGTACTATTGTTGTTGTCATTGTTGTTGTTTAACTGAAGATAGTCTAATTGTGATTCTTAGCTTGAATTCCACTATAAGGGTCCTGGGGTGAGATTAATCTTGAGGCCCGTGGCTGGGATGGCCACTCCCTTTTTGCCTTATGTTCTTCTTTTTGCTATCATGATCAACATTCAAGTGTATCCTCAAAATATAGGCTTTACATTGCCGAGGGAGCTGGTTGTGAACATAACAGATAAACCAACTCCTTATAATCTTAAAAGTCCCTTATAACCCCATACTCACTGCCCTGAATTTTATATGGGAACCTATATAATATGTTGCATTTTTATATAATTGACTGTCCTGAAATATTGGAGAACAGGAGAGGCCAGTTTTTACTAGGTCTGAAGTAACAACGGGAGTCTGGGCTTGTGTCCTAGAGAAAGCATCAGCATTTGGCTTTTTACAGCTTCTTTAAGCTCCTTCAGATAATTTACAGATAACATCTGCTGTGATCTTCAGGTCTTCGCTTGGCTTTCTTAACAGTCCAGATGACTTTTGCTTTGAATCTAGTTACTTTTCACTTTATCCAGGAAGCTACTCTCAGTTATTTTTTTTTTTAAACTGGAGAAAAATGATGCATATTTTTTCTTCCAAGTTTTATGCTGGAACAATCTTTAGACTTCCCCTAGAATCTTAAACAATCATTAGGGTTCTCCTGGAAAGCTTAATTTCTTTAGTAGGTGTAATAGTTTTCATCATGAATTATTAACTCATCAAAACATTGTGGGCTTAGTATATGATAGCTGTTGTAACATGTCTTAGCTTGGGTTCTTTCAGATGCTGACTCTAAGAGAAAGATTTGCTTTCAAGTAGTTTATTTCAAGAGGTAAAACGTGGATGAAACATAATCTCCCAGAAAAATCTGGTCAAAGGTATAAAAGCAAAACTTCAGAATTATTTTATTTAAAAGGTGTAGATGCTGACACATTTACGGTCAGCTCTGGAGCTGTGGGCTGGGCTTCCCACGTGGCTCAGTGGGAAAGAACTTGCCTGCCATGCAAGAGGCTCAAGAGATGCGGGTTCAATCTCTGGATTGGGAAGAGCCCCTGGAAGAGAAAACGGCAACCCCCTCCAGTACTGTTGCTTGGACAATTCCGTGGACAGAGGAGCCTGATATGGGCTGCAGTCCATGGGGTTGCGAAAAGTCTGACAGAACTGAGTGTGCATGCACCACGTAGAAGGCAGAGAGGTATAAAATTTTCAAAGGCAAAACTGCTTCCAAAGATGTTAGAGAGAAAGTCTTCAGACATGAAATGCAGACACTGTCAATTGGAAATCTGTCAGGGGACACTGGCAATGATTAGTGACACGGGTGGAGTACCAATGGCTACAGATACAACTAAGCCTTTTATATTTACTGTCTCACTTGATCCTTACCATTCTGCGGGGTAGCCATTGCTATCTCTATTTGTTCAAAGACGAAAACTGAGGTTCAGATTAGTTTTGTAATAAGCCCAAGGTTACATGCTAGTAAGAGGCAGAGTCAGGATGTAGACCCAAGACTGGGATTCCTAATTTCGTAAGAAAGTAATGGCTTCCCAAACATGACACAGCTGCTATTCAGCAGACCCAGGACTATGACTCAGGTCCCCTGACTTGCAGATTGATGGATTTTTCCAAAAAGACGTGTCTGGGTCTGGCCGTTCTCATTTCCTGCACACCTGCCACTTCTAACTCTGTACCCTGGGAATTTGATTGTCTGAGTCAGTTCTTCTAATATCAGGGCATTTGATGTTCCTGCTTTATTTAGATGCTGAGGAATCACCAAGGGAAGATCTGTACGTTCCCCTTTCAACTTGTCATCTACTTGTTAGCAAGCCCAGTATTTCTTCTGGGGATATCCCTTCTGGCTGAAGACACTCTATTATCTTTATTGATAATTTTATTCCCTTGAAATTGCTTTGTTTGCTCCCATAACAGCGTCTTTTTCCCTGTGGTCTCCTCTTCCTGAATGCTCCTCTCTCTCCTCACCACCTGACTACCTGCTGAGGGCGCTTCTGATTTCATGTTGTTTTCCAGAAAGCCTTCTCTGACCTTGACCACATTAAATGGAAGCACCGCGTAGTTCTCCTTTATGGCACTCTTCATGGTTTCAGTTTAACGTCTGTCCCTGTGTTTCATCAAAGACTGAAAACTTTACTGGAAGAGGGATGATGTCATTTTTTGTTTACAAAAAATGTTGTCATTTTTTGTATCCTCCTCACCTAAAATACAGAAGGTGCTCAGTAAATATTGTTGAATAAACGGATGGATGAAAGGATGCATTTCTGTCACAAAGCATCCAGGTGTACCATTTTGTACTTCATCTGCTAGAAAAGAACCTTGGCCCTTGCCTTAGCAGACCTAACTCTTGGTCATAACTCTTGGTCATAGCTTAGACCTAATGCTTGAAAAATGCAGCCATGACCAGGGCCACATCCTGTCCTCCCTGCCAGCATATCCCTGTTAAACCCCCAAATTACCCCAGGATGAATTAAGCTTAATATGCAGCAAGCCTAGTTTGTTGCTGTTGTTTAGTCCCTAAATCACGTCTGACTCTTGGCGACCTCATGAACTGCAGCGCTCCAGCTTCCCTTGTCCTTCACTATCTCCCAGAGTTTGCACAAACTCATATCCAGCAACAAACCTAGGTGAATCTGTAAACATTTAAAAGGACCAGTACTTTGCCTATTTAAATTGTCTGTTCAATTACAAGGAAAGAAAATTATCATACAATACACATCAATTAGCATTAACATGCTAATGATTTTCTGAAATACTCAAATTGAAGCTTGAGGCTAGAATTTATCCTCTGACACATCCCCCCACCAGTGGAAATTTTGTCTCCTGGAGTTAGCTGGGCTCTTTCCAAACCTGTTTATGCCACTCGAACTTAACACAGCACTTGCATATTTTAATTTATTGTAAACCATTGAAATATAGCTCATCAACGGGAAAAAGTGTTGTTTCCTTAAACACTAAGTTGAATGCTTTGAAAAGACTCAATCAAGTCCAAGTGGCTAAATTTATTTTTAAAATGCTGTTGAATTAGTTATGAGCAAGATGATTGTATAAAATGGAAATATAATCATAAATACCTAGGTGGTTTTTGACATCACGAATTTTCTTAAGAAATAGCAGCTGGAATGATGGAATCATGCATTTTGGTGCCGCAAAAATCATGAGGGAAACTTCCATTTAGGAAATACATATTTCATTTTCTTCTTCTTGTCTAAAATAAGTATAATAACACTCAACAGAGAGTTTTGAAGATTTAGATACAGTAATGCTTGTTAAAAGTCTGGCCCAGTGCCTTGCTTGTGGTGAGTTTATTTTGCCTCCTACTGTGTGTGGAAACTCTTTGTAAATGCTGGTGTATGAATCTTAGTTATTGTTCCAAGGGCCCAGGGAGGAAGCAGCCAGGAAGGAAGACAGATTTAGAAAACCTAACGATGAATCCAAAGAAAAAAAATAGATCTGGGATCCTTTGCAAATATTCTCCAGCATCTGGGTTAAATCTACACAAGGGAAGAAGCTTGCAAAATGGTGCTTTTCCCCCTTTAACCCAGAAGCCAGTGGAAAGGATTGATTAGCTTCACCAGAGAAGCAAATAGTTCCTGCCCCTCTGGGTAGGCTCCCAGCAAAGGCTGTAGCCACGACAATCTTTATTTGGAAGACGAGGTACAACGTACAATACTTGATGAAAAAACTGGGGAGGAGGCTAGTGATGCATTAAACGAGACAACTCTCCACAAGCCCAGAGAAAATCTTTTAAAAAGTGGAGCGTTTGAAAGCAAATTTAACAAATTCCTCTGGGTCAAGAGCTTAGCCCAGATTGCGGATGAGAGAGGCTTCGCTTTTTGCAAACCTACTCATTTCCAGACTCTCGATGGGAAATCTCAGATCCTACAGGCTCTTCCTGCTAAGAGCATTTAAGCGCTCAGTGGAGGTGGAAGGTTCCGCGGTGAAGTCCTCCAAGTCTAACGGCTGGAGGATGGCGAGAAGGCTGCACTGGGGACTGACATTTTTGCATAGCTCCTAGGATACAACATCAACTGTTCAAAACACTGCAAACAGTGTTGGTCTCTGAGGAGAGTAGAGATTGTGGGCATAAAAATGCACTTTGATGGGTGCACCTGGCTTGCCCGTTCAGTAAAGAGGATAAACCTTGAAAATACATAAATATGAACAAGGCAGCCCACTCTGCTCTGCACTAAGAGGGGGGGATATGGGGAGGAAAGAGTGCAGCCTGATTTGTAAAATTGCTTTTGTGCAGTGGTTGACTTAAAACAGTTTTTGATGACTTCATGAAATTAGTGCCTTAGTTTGGGCTGCTATAACAAATTAATTACCACAGAGTAGGTGGCTTATGGGGCTTATGGGGCTTTCCAGGCTTTCCAGTGACTCAGTGGTAAAGAATCTCCTGCAGGATACCCAGGAGATGCAGGGTCAACCTCTGCATCTGGAAGGTTCCCTGGAGGAGGAAATGCCATTCCAGTATTCTTGCCTGGAAAAGTCCATGAATTGAGCAGCTTGGTGGGCCACAGCCTTGGGTTTGCCCAGAATGTGACTTGACTGAGCCACAGTATGCCCAGTGGCTTATAAACAGTAGAATAAATTTCTCCTGGTTTTGGAGGTTGAAAGTTTGGGGACAAAGATGCCCTCTTGGTCAAGTTCTCATGAAAACTTTCTTCCAGATTACAGACGGGCTAACTTGTTAGGAGGCCCTGGCAGGAAACCCATAGAAATGGGACGAGCTCTCCTGTCTTACTTTCCTTTTATGAGCAGTAATCCCATTCCTGAGGACTCCACCCTTCTGACCTATTTACTTCTCAAGGGCTCCACCTCCTAACACCATCACAGTTCAGAGTTAAGATTTCACTGGAGCCTATTATACAGAGTGAAGTAAGCCAGAAGGAAAAACAACAATACAGTATACTAACACATATATATGGAATTTAGAAAGATGGTAACTATAACCCTGTATGCGAGACAGCAAAAGAGATGCAGATGTATAGAACAGTCCTTTGGACTCTAAGGGAGAGGTGAGGGTGGGATGATACGGGAGAACAGCATTGTAACATGTAAATTATCACATGTGAAATGAATCGCCAGCCCAGATGTGATGCGTGATACAGGGTGCTCAGGGCTGATGCACCGGGATGACTCAGAGGGATGGAATCAGGAGGGAGGTGGGTGGGGGGTTCTGGAAGGGGAACAAATGTATACCCATGGCGGATTCATGTCAATGTATGGCAAAACCAACACAATATTGTAAAGAAAAAAAAAAAGTCTTTCTTAAATTGTTAAAAAAAAATAGTCTGCATCAAAAAAAAAAAGATTTCAACATATGAATTTGGGGAGGGAGGGACAAAAATACAGTTTTTAACAATCAGAATTTGAGTAGAAATGAATGAGGAAAACTGAATGAATGGTGTGGAAAAAAATCTGATTCTTAATTTTCATTCTTTTAATTTACAATTTTTTAAAAACAGCTTTTTCTCTGTCTTTCATCTTGCCATTTTTGCCTTAGCAATGAGTTCCTCTGCTACCCTCTGAGGGCTTCCTGAGGGCAGGAGTGAGTTTTACCTGCCCATGTTGAGCCAGCACCCCAAAAGATACGCAACTTGCACTGAAACCTCAGCCAAAGAAAGAACTTAGTAGGAAAATACTCAGATTAATCCTAAGGAGGAGAACCTTAACTAGCAAAGGAGTTAAGGGAAAAGTCTGTGTTTGTAAACCAGTTGTTTAGAAATCACACCATTCTGAATACTAATCCTTTGTCAATTAAATGCTTTGAGATTATCTTCTCCCAGTCCCTGATGTCTCCCTATAACACAATAGCCTTCAGAAACACTGATGTAAATTAATCTGCTTCTGCATTTGGCCTATGCTGAGTCTGTAACCCTCACATAAGAGGGGAACTGAGGGCAGAAACCTAAGTTCTGTTTTCTGCTCTCAAGAGTAATGCAGTTCAGGAATCAGGAGGAGAAAGAAAGAGATGATTTTTTTTTCCCCTATCTTTTTAACATCTGGTCTGACCATGAGGCAAGATTTTTGAGTCAATGAATTATCTTTGGCACTTTATCCTCTACTGTTGCATCTAGTTTGCCTAATTTCCCATTACTTTCTTTTCTCTGCATATTCACTTCACTCTTTTCATATTCCAAACTTGTTAGCTCCCAATTTTTAGCTCCAAAATTGTTAGCTCCCTTCTGACCCCAATACCTTCCATGAATAACAGAGATGGTGAATCAACCAAGACATATTTGCACATTTAGATTCTTAATCTAGATGAATCTTTGACTGGTAGAATTTTAAGCCGTGAGAGCAAGTAGAAATTGAGTGTGTGTATGTATGTGTTTGTGTGTTATTTTGGTCAGAGGGCTTCAGGACAGAGTCAGGTCAGCTCCGCCTAGAATATGATCCAAAATTCATTTTTCTTAATGTGTTTCTGAATTTTAAATATTCCATTTTTCATTAATAATTCAATTTAACAACCATTTAAGTGTTCAAATAATGTTTGTTCTAACTATTTTCCTCCCTTCTTTAAATTCTGAAATGCCAGTTTCTCTGAATAATCCACAGTTTTTTCAGAGTGCTCTCCAAAAGCAAGGGACAGTTTGCCTGGTATTGGCGGTCATTCTTAGAAGAGTCTTTCCTATGTTCAGTATTTTGAAGTTGAGAATGACTTGTAAAAATCATATTTGGGATTTTCAGAAGGGTATGCACCTCTAAACCCATGTCTAAGGTAACTAGAATTTTAAAATGCAACAGCAGGGTACAAGGGATGAAATAGATCCAATTATTGGGAAATGTTCAGGGAATTCATGGTAGAAGTCCATGAATGAGGAAATGGGGCTTCATCCTGGAAAAGCAGGTGCTGCAAGAGAGAGGGACTCACCATGACCAAAGGGAAGGAAGAGCTGTGAGAGCCGAAGTGCTGAGTGCTCCGTAGATCAGTCGTGTCCGACTCTTCGCAACCCCATGGACTGTAGCCTGCCAGTCA
This sequence comes from Antilocapra americana, assembly GCA_007570785.1. Taxonomy (NCBI): domain Eukaryota; kingdom Metazoa; phylum Chordata; class Mammalia; order Artiodactyla; family Antilocapridae; genus Antilocapra; species Antilocapra americana. The sequence continues at coordinate 2,748,765 of ML661908.1, read as the reverse complement.
ACCCTGTCCATGGGATTCTCCAGGCAGGAATTCTGGAGATGGCTCCTGCGTTGCAGGCGGATTCTTGAATGACTGAGCTGTGATTGTTGATAGACAAGGTTAAAAAATACATCTAAAAGTTAAACTTGACTTATTTCACAGGATGATAGTGTGTGTGTGTGTGTGTGTGTGTGTGTGTGTGTGTGTGTGTGCACGCGCGCACGCATGTGTGTGTGTAAGAGAGAGAAAGAGAGAGAGACAGACAGACAGACAGAGATTGAGAGATGGATCTTATTTTCTCTGGAACTTGGCTAAAACCACCTGTGAGAAGTGGAATGGCAGCGAGCAGCGGTCTACATGGAAACATCCCTGAGATTGTTTCAGCTGGTCCAAGAGGCCAGAACTATCCGTACAATAATAGTTGGCTGCTGTTTAGTATTATATGTATTTCTGTATAGTATTATGTGTTGACATTTACGCCGATGGTGCAAAGCAGTGACGGGTCAACCTGATGCTGCCATAGCACAAATCATGGCAGGGGCATTATACTCTTCACAGCCATATACTGTCAGCTAAAAAAAAAGGACCAGTTTTAGTGAAGAATGCCCTTGCACGGACCTGGTGGGCCCTTGGCCAAGGCCCTGAGCTTGCAGTGCAGGCTGGCCAAGTTTGATCTCTGATCTGGGAACATGGTCCTGCACGCCACAGCTGAGATTTGACAGAGCCAAACAGATCAGAAACAGAATGCCCTTGAAGGAGCAAAAGAATATCAAACTGATCAAATGTTCACCCTGGAATATAAGTCTTTTTAATATTCTGTGTGACAAAATGGCAGGTTTGCTTAAGATGCTGCTGCAGGCAGGAATATAGTGGCTGTCTGAGAAAAGGCACCTGTGAAACTGCTTCAGTTGCACAGTGAACTGGGAGCTTTTTCATGGAGTGCTGTGTTTACTCGAAAGAAAAATTGACAGATGACTTATGGTTATTTAAACATGGGTGTGGGTAGACGCCGGGAGTTGGTGATGGACAGGGAGGCCCGGCGGGCTGCAGTTCATGGAGTTGCAAAGAGTCGGACACGACTGGGCGACTGAACTGAACTGAACTGAGACATATTTTGCTAAGATTCTCTCAAAACTGAACAAGTGAATGGGTCTCTTCCTGAAAAACAATTAACATTATTTATTGCCAGTGATATAAATGGAGCTTCCTGGTGAAACTTAGAATTTTGGAAAATGTGTACATTTCCAAATGTGAAATTCCTAATACTTAAGAATTTCTAATGAGATGATATTATATTAATGGGTGCACTTTTTTGATATTGTGTGGTGAATAATGTCAAGATTTTCCAGATAACTAATACATGTTACAAAGGCGTGTATTGGTAAAGGTCTGTTCAAGTTGCAAGACAGAGCAATGAGATTTAATATATCAAAAGAAAAAATCTTCGCTCATATGGTTTCATACATCACGTTGCATTTTTAGAAACCTCACTTGTTGAATTTTATTTTTGTTGTGGAAGCAAAGTGGATAGAGTATCAAGGAAGAGTGAAGGGAAGTTTCAGCTCTAAAATATATGTATAATCTCATTAAAATCTACTTAATCGATATTAATAATGATGACAACATTATTTTTTGTTTTCCTTTATTTTCAGCTTTTAAGTTAATCAAGTTGGTTAACCGGATATTCATTTATATTTTAAAATTTCTGATGTATTTTAATCGTCTTTTATTGTTTTTGTTTCACTCAGTATTCTTTTCCTTTCTTATCAGAGAGTAACAAAAGTATTCTTGATCCTTTTTTCATTTCCTCTGTTTGTTTGTAATATATACATACTCCTTTAATTTTCTTAAAGATTTTTGTTACATCTCTAATATTCCTATTTGATCTTTTGTTTGAACAGTGGCTATGGTACTCAGGATCTCTTTCCTCTTGTAAAAATAAGACAATGGACAAACAGTTTCAAACTTACGTCATCACAAAATTTTATTTGCAATATTTTAAGACTGATACAATGTAATAATAGCAGGTTTTTAAATATAAAAGTTGTTAGTTAATAGATTTGACAATTTCTAACTAATTTATTTACTATTCATTGCTCCTTTTACCAAGTCTTTCTTCTAGATTTATTTCATGTATACTATGAGAAGTCTTAATTCTTTTTGCCTTGTAACTATCCACCCCTCTAGGTTATCTTTTTGTTATAATTTTTTTTCTATTTTAATCTGTTCTGTATTTATTTTTGCAGTTGTATACATATTTTTCTATCTTTCTAATATAAAACATTATATATACTCTTTATATTCTAGTGTCTTTTTCACTATATAACACATCCAGTAAATAATTCCAAATAAGTTCATAGAGATTTGTTAATCTTTTTTAATAGCTTTATAATATTCTATCTTATAGTTGAACCTTAGTTTATTCAAAGTCTCCAATGATGGTTGCTTCTAATATGTTGATAAGACAAATGTCCACCATGAATAATCTTATACTATATTGTTGGGTTTTGTTGAGATATAACCTTAGGATAAATTCCTAGTAGTGGAATTGCTGGGTCAAATAATAAATACACACTTTATGGTTTGATTTATTTTTTTAATACCCTGAGGTTGAATTGTGTTCCTTAAAGCTGAAGGTTTATGTTCTTATTTTTATCCTAAAATGGTTTAGCCATTATTTCTTCAAATACTGCTTCTGTTTATTCTTGGATCTGTAGTTTGTTAGAATTTCCCAATCCTGTAACACTTTTCTTTCATATGCTTTAGTTTATTATCATTATGTGCTGCATTTTAGATGAATTCATTAGGCATATCTTCCAATTTAACAATTTTCTTTCAGTTGTGTCAATTCTATATTGTATGTGTTCATATATATATATATATATATATATATATATATATATCATCTATTATAATTGTTTTCAGTGGCTATTTTTTTTCTGATTTTCTAATTGGCATATTTTTATATCTACTAATATTTGATTCATCCCTGCCTCTTGCTTCATAACTTCTTGTCCTATTTAAATGTCTTCTTTTTTATTGTGGTAAAAGTCACATAATATAAAATATACTACTTTGGCCATATTTAACTGTACAGTTCAGTAGCAGTAAGCACATATACATTGTTTTACAACTCTCACCACTGTCTGTCTCACAAGTTTTTCACCTTCCTGCATTGAAACTCTGTCCCTGCTGAACACTAACTCCTACCCCCTCCCCACACCCTCACACCTGGCTCCTGGTGTGTACTTTCTGACTCTGATTTTGACTGTTCTAGGTAACTCATATAGATGGAATCAAGCAGCCTTTATCTGCATCTAGTGTATATTGGAATGCACTTTTACGGTTGACATTTGTCCTATAGGCAGATTGCACCTTTCATGCCCCCCTTCGCCCCGTGCCATCCTGTAGGTTCTCATTATTATCCATTTTATGCGTACTAGTGTGTGTATATGTCCAGCCCACCCTCCCTCTGGTGTCCATGTACTTGATCTCTATATCTGTCTCTGTTTCTGCTTTGCAAAGAACCTCTTGTTCTTGATCTTAAGCTTTTCATCTCTTTCAGGTCTTAGAGTATATATTTTAAAATTATTTACAAGCTTGCAATTTTAATTTCTTGGGACATAAATTCTTCTGTTTGACTGTCAGTCATAAGGTTAGTTTCTTCTTATTCTTTGAAATAGCTGTTGTAGCCACTCCTGAGTAGAAATTTCATTGCCATTTGCTTTCCTACCTTGGTCTCACCCATCCTTGTCTGAAGGTTCTGATATCATGTCACTTGATTTTTGGGGGGTTTCCAATACCAATTTATGTCATGTTGCAAATTGAGGACTTTAATCATTTGACAATATTGTTAGAGCCCACCTTTGAACCATCATGTAGCAAATTATTCAGCTTCTCTAAGATTCTCTTTTTTATCTAGATAATGGAAGTATTAAAAGCATACATCTCATAGGATTGTTGTGAAGATTTACTTTGTTACTATACACGAAGAACTTAGAACAATCCCTGCACACAGGAGTCACTATGTAAGCATTCATTATTATTTTATCACCATTGTTACAATCCCTGGTATATTGTTGGCACATCACAGATATTTCACAAATGGGTATTCTGGTTATGACTTCTATTCCTTGGACTTCTAGTGTCTTCTAACTTTCAGGCCTTTAAAAATTCCTATTATCACATACTCTCTCTGTTCCTTTCTGAATTAGCCCTGATGAGACAAATTAGAAGGTTTCAGGGGACACATATCAGGACAGTGTTGTCTTCCAAAAGTGAATCTCTGGCTCTAGGAAAGGAACAGTGTTCTTCATCTACTGAATTCAAATCCCTTTGCCCTCTGAGTCAGGACTCATAGTCAGCTGAAGAAAGATGCCAGTGAAGAGTGGGTGATGGTAGTTGAAAAGTGGATGCTTTGTTGGCCTCATGGATCTTCAGTTCTTAGGAATTACTTCAGTTCCTATTGTATGATTAAAGCTAAATATTAGTTTCTATCAACCAAGTAGTAGAAATTAGAAGATTAAAATTCCAGAACCAAATACCTGGCCTTACTAATAATGTTAGGCTGAGAAAACCATCTTAGATAACACTGTAAACATTGAGGGTAATAGTTAAGATACTAAGCCTTAAAGTCAGTCTTCAGGGTTCACACTAAACCTTTTTACCTCTTGAGGTCTACGTTTTCTCATGAGCAAAATTGAAATGATAATAATATGGTTATTTTGCAAATGCTAATAATATGGTTAAAATATGCAAAGCACTTGGGACACTAGTTAATATAAGTTAAGTACTAAATAGATGCTTATCATTTTCTTGCTATAGATTTTTGGCCAAAGAAGGACCTTGAGGAAAATATGGAGCTTGGGAAAGGATTTCTAAGGACAAGGATTTAACTGATATGAAAAAAAGCCTATCAGATCAGTTCAGTTGTGAATACAAACCAGGGAGTCTGCAAAAGGATGTTTAAAGATAAGGACTTGGCTGTGCACAGCATGGCTTTTGTTTTAGATGAGACGGATCTCTCTTGGTCACAGGGATGCTGATGGGAGTGAGGCATTAACTGCTGCTGTTCACATCTGGGGAGTCTCTGCAATTTTTGTCTGGATCCTTCCCTCCCACTTTTGGTCCTTTCCTGGGATTATCTCCCTAGGTCTACTGTGTTGTGGCAGTGTTTCCCCTTTCTGAGCCATACACATGGTCATAGTCCAGGAATCTGAGTAGGTGTGAGGAAGAGAGGAACCACTGAGACCAGTGGACAATTGAAAGATCACAAAAGGTAGAGCTGGAGAAGTCCTGACCCAGAACTTTTGAGGATGAATCACACAATTCCTGCTATTAGTGACAATGTGATTGGGAGGCAAAACCTTGTTTCTTCTGCTTTTCTTTAAACTAACGGCATAGGGAAATTTGTCACCTATTTATAAATGCCTATTTTCCATGCAACTGAAAGTCTTCTATGGAATATATCTGGTAGACTCTAAATTTTAAAATATAATTTGCATATCTACAGGGGTAAATTGACTTAGGGATCTATATTTTTTAGCACTTCTAAAGTTTTCGGCATCAGAATTGTGTGTGTTGAGGAAACCAAAATTGAGAAAGATACATGTACCCCAATGTTCATTGCAGCACTATTTACAATAGCTAGAACATGGAAACAACCTAGATGTTCACTGACAGATGAATGGATAAAGATGTTGTGGTACATATACACAATGGAATATTACTCAGCCTTAAAAAAGAACACAATTGAGTCAGTTCTAATGAGGTGGATGAACCTGGAGCCTATTAGCAGAGTGAAGTTTTAGTCAGAAAGAGAAAGAAAAATATCATGTACTAATGCATATACTTGGAATCTAGAAAGATGGTACTGATGAATTTATTTGCAAGGCGGCAATGGAGAAACAGACATCAAGTCATGTGGCTTATGGACACAGGTGAGAGAGGAACAGAGGGTGAGATGTATGGAGATAGTAACATGGAAACTTATATTACCATATGTAGAATAGATAGCCAATGGGAATCTGCTCAGATTCAGATGTCTCAGGCAACTCAAACAGTGGGGTGGGATGGGGAGGGAGATGGGAGGGAGGTTCAAGAGGGAGAGGTTATGTGTACACCTGTGGCTGATTTATGTTAATGTTTGACAGAAAACAACAAACTTCTATAAAGCAACTATCCTTCAATTAAAAAGTAAATAAACTAAAAATGTATTTTCCCCACCACACACACACACACACAAATTGAGTTTGGCTTATTCAACAATTAATTTTCTTTCCAAATGGAAGGTATTAAGGAAGAAGATTATATATTAATCAGCATGACAATGTTATATGTGAAGAAGTATCATGAAGAATGCTTAAAAGGAATTAAGCTCAAATAATTCTGTAATCTGTCGGCTGATTTTAAGGTTTCCAATTCCAGGATACTGAAAACATCAACTACTTTGTACGATACAGGGCCAACATCCTCATTAAATGTAAGTACACAATTGCATTCTAGGGCCAAATGTAAATGCTTTTGGATTGCCCACTCAAGCAAGGTTGATCAAGCTTTTCAAACTTTCAAGTGATTGATAATGGTATTAAAATTAAATATCCCTCCTCAAAATTCTCTGAACCCTAGATTCTGTTTCTGGAGTTAAACAATCCAAAAAACATCCAAATCGACTTGAAAAAGTCACCAGAGTGACTACTAAAGTCACCAGAGTTTCATGTTGAAAAATTGGAGTTAAATATTTCTTATTCAAGGAGAGGGAGAACTCAGACAATTTCTTTTGGCAGATTTTACTTTAGCTCATCAACCGGAGAACCTGAGGTCTTTGCCAAAGAAATATGCAAATATGTGTTTGATTAAATAAGAGGAAACTTTATTGCTGAGGTATGGCTTTTCTTTCCGTTTCTAACTTCCTTCATTTCATGCCCACTGAACCAAGTCTAACTAAGACCTACACGACTTTCCATAGGACAGTGACCCTCTGCTCCTAAAGGAAGCCTGCTAGTGCCCTGAGCTCCCTGTGAATACAAGACCAATGGGTGAACTTCGGTCATCCTCCTGCAAGTGTGAAGGGGACAGGCGATGGGGAGGGGTGTGGGGGAGGGGGCCTGGGGGGCGCAGGGCTCCACATGTGAGACTCTTCATGAGAAACAAGAAAAATCTATCCTGTCAAAACTTCACGTGCTGCTGCTTTATCACCGTGATTACACAGAGGTTTTGCTTTAGAGAGCCCTGGATTTTAAATTGAAAGTCAAATATAATTTGCCACGAGAAACACGAAGTGAGTGACTAGAAAGCTGCTAACAAGGCCCAGTCAGGGGGATCAGCTCTGTGATAATGAGCCTCAGCGGCGGTCCCAGCTGGGTGGGAGAAGCAGGTTGGCGGCCCAGGGTTTGCTCAAGGGCCACACGCTCTGGACTGGTTCTGATAGCGAGATGGCCAAACTGGAGAGAGTCCATTCAGTTCCTTGGCTGCTGAGGGGCAGTGATATTATTTTAAGTCCTGTGTAGAAACTAAATGATGTGGTAAAAGAGACACGGGTTGAGTTGATAAACAGCACTTTTGGGATATGAATTCATATTTGCTGAGTGCTTCACTGGTGCCTGGGACTGTGATTGGTCCATCCCATATAGTTTCTTAATTAATATTCACTAAAGCTATGATCAACCTAAACAGCATATTAAAAAACAGAGACATTACTTTGTCAACAAAGGTCCATCTAGTCAAAACTGTGGTTTTTCCAGTAGTCATGTACAGATGTGAGAGCTGGACTATAAAGAAACCTGAGGGCCGAAGAATTCATGCTTTTGAACTGTGGTGTTGGAGAAGACTCTTGAGAGTCCCTTGGACTGCAAGGAGATCCAACAAGTCCATCCTAAAGGAAATCAATCCTGAATATTCATTGGAAGGACTGATGTTGAAGCTGAAGATCCAATACTTTGGCAGCCTGATGAGAAGAACTGACTTACTAGAAAAGACCCTGATGCTGGGAAAGATTGAAGGCAGGAGGAGAAGGGGACAACAGAGGATGAGATGGTTGGGTGGCATCACTGACTCCATGGACACGAGTTCAAGTAAACTCTGGAAGTTGGTGATGGACAGGGAGGCCTGGCATGCTGCTGTCCACTGGATCGTAAAGAGTCAGACACGACTGAGCGATTGAGCTAAACTGAACCAAAAGGTTTTATTGTCCACATTTTGGAATGAGGAAATGGAAACTTTGAGAAAGGAAGTGACTCATCAAAAATCTTAAATTTAGAGCAAAATAAGAGAAATTAACTTTTTCTGGGCCTCTATTGCACAATTCTATGTTGTCTTCTGGGCCTGGTACAAGCATATATTATATCTGAAAGTTTGCATTAGGGTCATATTTTTGCAGGAGAACCAACTGAATCTCAGAGAAGATAAGTAGATTAACCCAGGGTGAGAGAGGCTAGTCAACGAAGAATTAGGTTTTGAACTCAACTTCACTGCTAGGGATGCCCATGGCCCTTCTTTTACTTTTACTTTTAGTTCATGTTTAAGAAAATAATGGACTGCTGTATAGAACAGGGAGCTCAGCTCAGTATTCTGTGATGACCTGTCTAGGTAGGATGAGGGACGTGGGAGGGAGCTCAAGAGGAATCAGCTATATTTTCACATAGTTGTACAGCCAAAACTAACACAACATTGTAAAGCAATTATACTCCTATTAAAAATAAATAAAAAAGAAGCTGGTGGGTAAGCCGAGGAGGAATTGATTTTTAGAGAGCCCTTCATCTTCAAAGCTGTCCTGAATATCTTTTTTTTTTTTTTTCCTCTCAGAAGATAACTTACTGCTAGAGCAGTTCTTGTCCTTCCTTTTGGACTATCTTACTTGTTACATCAGGATTTATAGCATGCTTGATTTGACCCTAGTATGTATAGCAATGAGCTACATAGCAAATGCTATTAAATTTTCTCTCAGGTTGCCTCAGAAGGCAGGCTGAGGCACTCTTCTGCCAACTTTTGCTCCCTCACTGACCACCTCCGATCCCTTCTGGAAATCCACACATTTAGATAGCCGGAATGCACACAGTTCACCCACTTGTTCAAAGAGGGTTTGCCGTCACATGACCAACGTGGAAGAGATGAGGTGTGTTTGCCCTGGTCCCATGTAAGTTTGAAAGGCCTGGTTTCATGTCAGTAAGGATGGGCTCTTTCTGTTGGCTGTGTGCCTTGCAGGAGGCCATCTGGGAATAGTGCACATAAACATAAATCCTCTCTAATTTTGGTAGTAGTATCTCAGTGGGATTTGTTCAAGTGCTAAGTGCTGCAGGTTTATGATTCACTGTGGTTGCTGATAATTCAGCAGGACTTTTTCCCTAGGAGACTTAAATATGGATCTAATGGCAGAAGCAAAGCTCCAGTAATAGAAATAATGAGACAAGTAAATGTCATAATTTTCTGTCCCTTAATTCTGTTTTCACCAAACTGGGCTTCAGTGACAAGGACTCAGAACTTCCCTCCCAGGCCCTTGCAGAGTGGATGGGAAGCCTGAAAACCCATCCATTCAATTCAGAGAGCCCAGGGCTTCACTCTTGAATTGGTTGAATTTGAGTAACTTAATAACTCCCCTGAAATGCTATTTCTTCATCTGTGAAAAATATTCTTATCCCTTTCTCAAAGGTTAAGAATTAACATGACACATCAAATGTGGAAGTAGCTAGTAAATGACTTAACACACATTAAAGGTTGAAGGAAAGCTTCTCTTGTTTGATGAAAGCTTCCCTTGTTAATTGTGTGACCTTAGGTGAGTTACTTACCCTTTCTGAGTTTTGGATTCCTCTTCTGTAACACTGTGAAAATAATACCTAATTTATAGTGTAGCTATGAGTACTAAATGGCAGAGTCTAGGTAAAATCATCTAGCATTGCAGGCACTCCTTTATGGCAGCTTTTGTTGTTTCAAAGCCTTCCAGATTAAAGTAGAAAGGGCTCAGGTATTACTAGGGTAACCACAGCCTCCTGGTTGCCCCAGCCAGAATCTGTCCTGGCAAAGTTGTTCATGGCACATTCTTTACAGTCAAATAATTTCCTTTAACTTCTATGATCATTTAAAATATAATTCATATGTGGAGAAGAGGCTAATTTAGGAGAAGGAGAGAGCATAACAGTAATTTCTCACCCATGAGTAATGTTTGTCTACCCATGGGGTAGTTTGTTATTAATAATTTGGTCTTATGAGGTCATTGCTTGTTATTAAGTAGATAACCATCTGTGAGTAAGAAACTAAATGCATGAAAAATACACAGGCAGAGTGCTTGCATTTTACTTTATTTTCCACCTAGTAATATCCATTTTTCTAGACCACAGAGCTTTCAGGCTGTCCTCTGCCTGCTAAAGATGCCCTCTTGTTGTTCAAAAGGGGGAAATGTATGTCCACTGGCTACCTGCATGGCATCCTGCACTTGTGGTGTTTCTAAGAAGGTGGGCTTCTCCTCACCCACCCCCTCAGTCCCAGCACACATCCCTTCTCTGATATTTGCTTCTGGAATCTCCTTGTTCTGCTGGTAACCTTCCAACGGGGAGAGTAATGGTGGTTAATTTCTTCCTCAGGATCTTAGCAAACTCTACTGCCTCACTCCTGGCCCAGAGGTACAGAAAGGCGGGCACCCTCGTCTCCAGACGGGGTGAGGGCAGGGAGGAATGCACTCCTGACTCTCCCCTTGGCACTCTGCGCTGGTTCCCGCCCCACCACCTCCTGTCTTCCTCATCCAGGGAGGAGCAAAGGAGAAGCAAGTGGGAAACAAAATGGTGGTTTTATATCCTAAGGGCCTTTGATGAGGCAAATCTTAGGTGAGCTGGAAGCACCAAGAGAAGCAGATACTTGCTTTCATTCTCCACTAACCCTGACCCTCTCCCTTTCTTTTAAGCTTCCTCCACTAGAGAGGAAAGAGAAGTCAATGATCATGGGGCCCACTCTTATTGCCAATGATCATTGTCCCACTTCTTTGACTTGGTCCTTTGAAATGGAGGTTATCTTTCTTGGCCATCACTGTGTGGAGCTGGTAGGATCCCTCTGTTACACAGGTAATGGACCTTCTGTTTAATTTCCTTCAGCCCAGTAAGAGACTATGCAGTAAGTCTGAAAATATATGTATTATGAAATGTTTTCAAAATATCAAACCATCTATTTTTATAAATCAGGTAAATCAGGAGTTGGCAAATATGTTTTGGTAAGGGTCCAGATGATGGATATTTTAGACTTTGCAGGCCACAGATAGCTCCACTGCATAGCTTCCTCCTTTTGTCTTTCTCCTCCTTCATTTTAAAAGTTGTTTTATTATTTATCTGGCTGTACTGGGCCTTTGTTGTTGCTTGCGGGCTTTCTCTAGGTACAGTGAGTGAGGGCTACTCTCTGATTGCAGTGTGTGGGCTTCCTCATTGTGGTGGCTTCTCTTGTTGCAGAGCACAGGCTCCAGGTGTAAGCACCTCAGTAGTTGCTCCCTACGGGCTCAATTGTTGCAACTCATCCACTTAGTTGCCCCACAGCATGAGGGATCTTCCAGGACCAGGGATTGAACCCATCTCCCCTGCATTGTCAAGCAGATTCTTAACCGCTGGGCCATCAGGGATTAAATCCCTTCCTCCACTTTCTTAACGAGACTTTTAAAAAGTTATATATATATATATATATATATATATATATATATATATATATTCTTAGCTTTCAGGCCACAGATAAGCATCCTGTTGACCAGATTTGATGCTGGGTTGTTGTTGGTGGCTCCCAGTATAAAGGATAATAATAAAAAGACATCAAAATTATCTCCCTCTGGGGTGTGTAAACAAAACAGCTTCCATGACAGGCTGCTGAGAGATACAGCAGGCCCTAGTTCCGGAGACCACCCCCACCCTCACACCTTCCCCATACCTCCCCCCACAAGGCGGGAAAGTCCTGTGCATGCCAAGAGATAGACCATCCAGGGCAGATGAGCAGTTTAAACTGACCAAACACTGACTGCCAGCTATACCAATGCTGTAACAAAGAACTGCCTGTATATAAGCAACTGTGATCTGGAGCGCGGGGCTCTTGTTGGATTCCACTGCATGGATGAGACTTGCGCCCTAGCCTGGCTAGCAACAAACCCCTTTATGCTTTTGCACTGCTGTGTGGACTTGGTCTCTTCAGGGGCTTGGGACCCGGAGTTTGGACTTAACACCTCTCAATTCAAGAAACAGAATAATATCACTAATATTAAAGTTCATCCTGTATCTATCTTTATTGTATCCCTTTTCTTTACTCTGGCAGTTCATCACTAGCTTCAATTCTATCACTTCCTTTGCTTTTCTTGACAGATTTACCTTTCATCCATGTATCCCTTGTATTGTCTTTTATGTATGGCCCTCTATTGTGTGAATATGCCACAATTTATTCATCCATTTTCTTGCTGATTGACATTTGTTTCTAGCCTTTACCATTATATAAAACACTCCTTTGTACATCTTTGTAAATATGCTCAGCCTATAACTTTTATTATCTTTAAAAAACTCTTTGAGGAACACAGAAGGGAGATGTGACTTAGAGAGGAAGTAAAATTGACATTAGATGCGACCTTTCTTAGAGCTTCCAGGTTCAAACCCCAACTGATGTCTTTCCTTTATAGGACAGCCCTTACTCATAGAGTACCTCTTCTCGACCTTCCTTCTGGGATATTTCCAAGGTGGGTGCAGTTTGTGGGTGTATCCACTCCCATCCAGGCACATCCTGCATGCTGACCATGAAATGTGAACAACGCCTTTGGCTTTAAACATAAATTTAAGGGAGATTCCAGAAATTAACTATCCAATTTTTGTGGGTTCTGATATATTTGGTCTTAAATAGCATGAGAAGTACAGGCCATATGGTATTTTAACTTCGTCTGGATTGAGTTGTAAACAAGCTCATTCTAATATTTTTCCCTTTTACAGTTTCCCGTGGAACATGCAATGAAAAATCACATAGACAGGAGTATGCCTTTTTTTTTTCGGAATATGCCCATTCCTGTTCTACATGGGTTTTACTCGTCAGTTATATAATGTCTTAATATTAGTCAGGAAAAATCCTTTGTTCCTCAATGTTTTTTTTTAAACTGTGGTATCATATATGTTTTTGAAATGATATGTAGTCTGTTGTTTTGTTTTTAAAACCTCATTTGTTTTTCACTCAGTTTATTATAATTCCACTTTTCCCCACCCAGTGGATTTATCTTCTACATCTTGACAATTGAATTGTCCACAGTGGTTTCCTATACCCCAAATTCTAGGTTTGTCAGTCTGAAGTTGAGAATTGTCCTGTTAAGATGGTCTTATGGTAAATGATCAGAACCGCTGTCCTCTGTTTTGCTGGACTCAAAGAATCAGACTCATGCAATCAATTTCTTTCCAATGGCTATTTGTTTCTTTTCTTCTGAAACGACTGGACAGGGACCATTTTTTGGCCTTGGTGATCTAGGTTCAACATATATAAAGCTGTACTGGGTTAATTTTACATTGTAATTCCAATGTTGAACTCTGCTTAAGGTGGGTTTGATTCTTTCTCTAGAAGCCAAGCTAAATGTCATGAGATTTCTGTTAGGTCCAAATTAATACCACTCAACCTGATTTCATGTTACTTCTTTGCCACCACATTTGCTATTTAAGAAGTTAAGGGATGCAGCATGAAGATTTCTGATCCAAATCCTGCAATGACACAGTTACATCTTTGGGAAATTCCATTTTTCCAAGCAGTGGAACATAAAGGTGTTACTTACCTTAGTTCATGCTCTTGGTTATTTTTCATGTATTTTATATCATTATGCTAATTATTGTCATGATGGACTGAAATTCTTTTCAATACCAAAATGATATCAGTTGAGAAACATCTGTGAGCAAAATATACATTCGTATTTTTTTGCTTACTTTCCAAATGCAGTGTTTTTTTTTCCTTTTGTATTAACATCTAAACATCTCTTTTGGATTGGTTCTCACCTAATATTGATAGCAATTCAAGCAGCCAATCCATCTCAGCAACCACAAAATAGGCCAGTGCCTAATATTACAGCAACTACATGTGAAATCTCTTCCAGTGCAAAAGCTTATTAACATTTAAAAAGAACTAGATCCATTTATACTTTGACTACAGAGTCAATGGCTGCTGAGCAGAACTCACTGTCTGTCATTTCCAACCTTTTCCCCTCTTTTGCATTTACTGAAGCCCTTAAATATCAGCAGCCCACTAAAAATTCTCACATAAATGCACCAAAATTAAATCCCATCTTTAGCGCCAGCCCTCTCAACATATTTCCTTCATGTTCATATAACACTGAGGGGGCTTGTTTTCAGCAAATTTTCAAAAGGAAAGGTGACAGTCCATTTAACAGTCAGCTAGTTGCTAATTGGTATCCAAGAAAATGCATCAAAATCTGAGCACCCCTGATCGAACTCTTTGAAAAGTAAGCATTCTACTAACTTAACTCTGCTGTAGGTTGAGCCCTGATTGAGGACTCACAACAAGATGAGCCATCATCCAGGGCTTTCTAACGTTGATTCTTGGCCCAGAGCTAAAACAAAAAAAACTCTAAGTTCATTGTTTTTCTGTCTTTGATTTTCTCCTACAAGGGGTACAAACTTGTGATATTGTAGGGAGTAGGTCATCATATTCTGGCCCAAGAATTTAAAAACGAGTATCTCGCACCTTTCTGTGAAAGTCCCTCAGTCATGTCTTACTCTTTGTGACCACATAGACTGTAGCCTGCCAGGCTCCTTGTCCATGAAATTCTCCAGGCCAGAATACTAAAGTGGGTCAGTTCACTTCAGTTCAGTTCAGTCGCTCAGTAATGTCTGACTCTTTGCAATTCCATAGACAGCAGCACGCCAGGCCTCCCTGTCCATCACTAGCTTCTGGAGATTACTCAAACTCATGTCCATTGAGTCGATGATGCCATCCAATCATCTCATCCTCTGTTGTTCCCTTCTCCTCCTGCCTTCAATCTTTCCCAACATCAGGGTCTTTTCAAATGAGTCAGTTCTTTGCATCAGGTGGCCAAAGTATTGGAGTTTCAGCTTCAACATCAGTTCTTCCAATGAACATTCAGGGCTGATTTCCTTTAGGAGGACTGGTTGGATCTCCTTGCAGTCCAAGGGACTCTCAAGAGTCTTCTCCAACACCACAGTTCAAAAGCAGTGGGTAGCTGTTCCCTTCTCCAGGGACCTTTTTGGGGCCTAAAAATGATGGGGAGGTAGAAGAAGGTGTGAACATCAGAGAGACAGAATTGTAGTAAAAAGTGGTGACTTGTCATCAAGAGAAGCTGAGCTTGGTGTGATCTTTCCAGAAACAGTTATGCTCCTTTTCATACATTGGTGCACTCAGCCTGGGGACTGTGCCTGCCACTGAAAGTAAGCACAGTATTGTTTCTGCAGAATTATACAGAGCTTGACCAGACTAGGAAGTCATTTTATTCCAAAGACTTGAATTAGGACTTTCTCCAAGGCTCAATCCAACAAAAAAAAAAAAAGAAGAAGAAGAAGAAGAAGAAAAATAAAGGGGGTAATTTTTTTTTTCTTGAGGGTAACATTTTTAAGCACTTCCTACTAAATGCTTTTTGAATGGGTTATAAATAGTAATAACCTTGAGACAGAGGTAATGGTGTTCACCTAGGGGCCTGGAAATATATCACTTATTCTACCTGTGCCTCTAAATCACAGGCTCTACTCACCATTGCACCCTGAATTCTCCAGCAGTTAGTGAGAAGAAATCCCAAAGTACTAATGGTGTCTTGGAAGAAAATAGTGTCCTAATTTTTCAAAACGGAAAAGGAAAATAGGTCAAGATGAATCTTCTGAAATCATTGAATTGTAACCATTCAAAGGTTTTTGAGAAAGTCATGGACAAAGTAAAGAGTGAGCTAGCTTTAATGAAGCTAAATCTCATTTGCCAGAAATATTGTATTTGATCTGAGAAAGGGGCATTACGTTCTTACAGCTGTGCTTCTTTCCTGCCAAGATACTGTGGCAACATGGTGGGTGAGGTAGAGAAGACACCTTTTTGAGCATTAACAATATCAATGCATATTTTAGAAGAGCTGGATTGGGTCTGTTAGGTGTCTCAGGGTTGCTAGAATGAGTACCTGGGGAAGGAAGATGTAGAAAACATAGGAGGCAGAGTTTTTGGAGACTGAGAAAAGAAGCAAACTTTGTACCTTGGTCAGTTGCCTAGTTCCTAATTTTACCTCTGGGTAGATTTGGAAAGAAAGAGAAAAAAAAAAATAGGATCTCAGAATCAGCTAGGTTTAACTATATGAGCATACAGCTTCCCCTTTCTTGACCCTACTCTTTACCCTTGGATAAGACTTCTGTCTGTCTGAGCATAAGGAGACCTGGCTTCTATAGCTCTCTGCCTACACTAAATCAGTTCCTTTATTTCTCTGTGATTCTGTCTTTCATTTATTTGATAAACATCTTTAAATATTACCTTTGTTCCTTTGTGGTGATTCTGTGCTTCTCATGTTCTGTTAGAGCATATCCTCCATGAGGACAAGGCAGGTTCCCAACAGGGTGGGGAACACAGTTGGTACTCACAGAAGGACCCGTAGTTGCATGCATGGGTGATGATTTTTTGTGGGATTGAGTGATCTATTGTGGTTTACCCATTTGTAGATCAAGTACAGTGCATTATATAAAATATGTGGAATAACTGTTGATTGAATGAGTTCTGATTCCAAATTCCTTGTGTGTAGTTTTCAAAAAAATGTTTATAGATAGTATTATAATAACTGAGGCTTCCCTAGTGGCTCAGTGGCAAAGAATCCACCTGCCAAGCAGGAGATGCAGGCTCAATCCCTGGGTCAGGAAGATCCCCTGAAGAAGGAAATGGCAACCCACTCCAGTATCTTGTCTGGGAAATGCTATGGACAGAGGAGCCTGGTGGGCTAGAATCCATGGGGTCACAAAACATTTGGACACAACTTAGGGACTAAACAACAACAACAACAAAGTAATAACTACTGAATTTACTCTTGTACATAGTCTTGACCACATATGTCTCTCTTTGATCATGATGTTTCCAGCATGGTTTGCATACCATCAGTTCATCATGAAGGTGAAAATAAAAGAATCATGAAGGTGAAAAGGGCCAAGATAAGTGACAGACAGCAGGGGAGAGTGAACAGAGCTTTGGCTCCGTGCTGCCCACCACGGGGTATGGGGTGCAGATTGCATCATCTGCACCCCCATCACCCATTCTATTGTTCTATTGTTCCCACAGTCCTGCTTTACTCAGGCGTTTTATATTGACTGTGTTGAGAATCTTAATCCATTATGCTGGCTCTATTTGCTTATGAACCCTGAAGAGTCTGCTTCAATTTTTCCTTTAGGTTTCAAGGAATAGCTTTTGTGCATCTCGACAATTCCATCAGTTACCATGTGGCATCTGTCATGGACTATCTTTTCCCTTGTTCCCCACTCTTGTTTCTGTTGGATATCCCTTTGATGACAATTCTTGCTGCTTCTTGTATTAGTTTGTAGAGTTGCTGTCACAGAGTATCACAATCTAAAGTGACTTAAGCTACAGAAATGCATTGTCTCTTACTTCTGGTGATTAGAAGTATGATATCAAGGCCATGCTCCCTCTGAAGGAGCTAGAGAAAGAGCTGTTCTAAGATAATTTCTTAGCTTCTGGTAGTTTCTTGGTTGTTGCAGTGTAACTCCAAACTTCACATGGTATTCTTCCTATGAACATGCTGTTCTCCTTTTTATAAGTAAACAGTCATAACGGATTTAGACTCCACTTTAATAACCTCATATGAATTTGAATACCTGCAAAGACTCTATTTCCAAAGGAGGGCACATTCATAGGTACTAACTTGATGTGTAGATCCAACTCACTGGAAAAGACCCTGATGCTGAAAAAGAGGGCAGGAGGAGAGGGAGGTGACAGAGGATGAGATGGTTGGGTGGCATCACAAACTCAATGGACATGAATTTGAGCAAACTCCAGGAGATGATAAAGGACAGGAAACCCCGACATGCTGCAGTTCATGGGGCCACAAAGAGCTGGACAGGACTCAGTGACTGAACGAAGAGGACTTTGAACCTCAGCATATTTCAATGCAGTTCAGTTACTCAGTTGTGCCCGACTCTTTGAGATCCTATGGACTGTAACACACCAGGCCTCCCTGTTCATCACAAACTCCCAGAGCTTAAACTCATGTCCATTGATGAGTTTAAGTGATGCCATCCAACCATCTCATCCTCTGTTGCCTCCTTCTCCTCCTGCCCTCAGTCTTTCCCAGCATCAAGGTATTTTTTTCCAATGAGTCAATTCTTCACATCAGGTGGTCAAAGTATTGGAGCTTCAGCTTCAGCATCAGTCCTTCCAATGAATATTAAGGACTGACTTTCTTTAGGATTGACTGGATCTCCTTGCATTCCAAGGGACTCTCAAGAGTCTTTTACAACACTTCTGTTCAAAAGCATCAATTCTTTGGCACTCAGCTTTCTTCACCATCCTACTCTTACATACATAATGACTACTGGAAAAACCATAACCTTGACTAGACAGACCTTTGTGGGGAAAGTAATGTCTCTGCTGTTTAAAATGCTGTCTAGGTTGATCATAGCTTTTCTTCCAAGGAGCAAGTGTTTTTTAATTTCATGGCTGCAGTCACCATCTGTAGTGACTTTGGAGCCCCCCAAAATAAAGTCTGTCACTGTTTCCATTGTTTCCCCATCTATTTGCCATGAAGTGATGGGACCCAATGCCATCTTAGTTTTTTGAGTATTCCATTTTAAGCCAGCCTTTTCACTCTCTTCTCTCACTTTCATCACTTTCATCCACATATTTGGGAGGATACAGTTTGGCCCAAAATGCTTGTTTTGGTTGCTGCTGGGAGCAGAGTTACAGCTGTGTCTGCACCTCATTCCCTTCTCAGTTTGCAGGCCTCACTATCTGAGTTCTGGTTGGACCCCTTCCCATCACTGCAGGCTCTTTAGATGTCTTAAAGTAGCAAAGGTGTACTATGTTCTTTGAAGCCCCAAGCTGGTTTTGAGGGGGATGCTTTTCTTCTTTTTTGTGCAACTCTTTGTTAGCAGTCTATTCCAGGAGTGAAACTTTAGTGAAATTGTTAGCTTCTTATTCTCCACCCTCTCTTTCCTGAGAACCCAGATATCTGTCTATAAGATGGTTTGAAAGGCAAAATTTGAAGGACAGACTCCTGTGGTCAGCAAAATGACCCCTCATTTCTGACACTGACGCTTTGCAACTCTCTAGTTTCTTTCCTTTCATGGATTCTCTGCCAGGATATCTTCATCCAATAGACTTCTGCAAAGCTTGCTACACTAATCCGTCAACAACACTCATCAGTTGTTACTATTGTTCTTGTCCAAACAGGGATTCTTGCCACATGTAAAACTGAGATTACTAAGAGATATGTAAAATAAACTAAAATATTATATAATGTATACAATAAATAAGAATATATATTTCATTAATAGAATACAAGAGAAAATTCATTCTTAGGATTAATCCAATAGCTATAGGAAGCATGTTTGATTAGTCATCATGCATTTTATGAAATAAAGTAATAAACTAAGAATAGGAGGAATCTTCTTTAACTTAATGAAGTATATCTTAAAAAAAAATCCAACAATAAACATTATACTTAACGGTCAAGTGTTACAAATAGAACAAAAATAAAACATTTCTTTGAAACTGGAAATGAGATAAGAAGGGCAAGGGACAAGCATCAGTTCTACTTGATTGGGCTTCCTAGCCAATGCAGTAAAGATGAAAAAAAAAATAAGATAAGTTATTAAGGATTACAAAGAAAAACATAGTAATGTCATTATTCATGGATGATATACCTGTGTTTTTAGAATATTCAAAAGATTTTTTGATAGTTTGCAAGTTTGCTGAATATCAGCTGATATTTAAAAATGTATTATACATTGACAGTTTGTCTGTTGCTTCATTAGCCAATGAAGCAACAGACAAACAATTAATCTCAAAAATTTACAAACAACTCCTGCAGCTCCATTCTAGAAAAATAAACAACCCAATTAAAAAGTGGGCCAAAGAACTTAACAGACATTTCTCCAAAGAAGATATAAAAATGGCTAACAAACACATGAAAAGATGCTCAACATCACTCATTATCAGAGAAATGCAAATCAAAACTACAATGAGGTACCACTTTACACCAGTCAGAATGGCTGCCATCCAAAAGTCTACAAGCAATAAATGCTGGAGAGGATGTGGAGAAAAGGGAACCCTCTTACACTGTTGGTGGGAATGCAAACTAGTACAGCCACTATGGAAAACAGTGTGGAGGTTCCTTAAAAAGCTGCAAATAGACCTGCCATATGACCCGGCAATCCCACTGCTGGGCATACACACCGAGGAAACCAGAATTGAAAGAGCCACGTGCACCCCAATGTTCATCGCTGCATTGTTTACAATAGCCAGGACATGGAAGCAACCTAGATGCCCATCAACTGACGAATGGATAAGAAAGCTGTGGTATATATACACAATGGAATATTACTCAGCATTAAAAAAAAATTCATTTGAAGCAATTCTACTCAGATGGACGAAACTGGAGCCCATTATCCAGAGTGAAGTAAGCCAGAAGCAAAAACAACAATACAGTATATTAACACATATATATGGAATTTAGAAAGACAGTAATGAGAACCCAACATGGGAGACAACAAAAGGAACGCAGATGTATAGAATAGACTTGTGGACTTTGTGGATGAGGGTAAGGGTGGGATGAGATGGGAGAAGGGCATTGAAGCATGTTAATTGTCATGTGTCTAATCAATCGCCAGCCCAGGATTGATGCTCGGGACTGGTGCAGCGAGATTTCCCGGGGGGGAGGGAGGAGGGAGGGGGGACCCGGAGGGGAAGCATATGTAAAACCATGGTGATATCATGACAATGTATGGCAAAAACAATAATAAAAAAAAATGTATTATACATTGACAATAAACAATTAGGTGATAAAAATATCTTTTCAGATGCTATTAGAAATTACAAATGACTGAGAATCCCAGATGGTGCTAGTGGTGAAGAGCCCGCCTGCCAATATAGGAGACATAAGAGATGCAGGTTTAATCCCTGAATTTGGACAATCCCCTGGAATAGGACATGGCAAGCCACTCCAGTATTCTTGCCTGGAGCATCCCACGGACAGAGGAGCCTGGTGGGCTGTAGTCAATGGAATTGCAAAGGATCAGACATGACTGAAGCAACTTAGCACACATAAGAATCAATTTAACAAAAGACATACAAGATATGAATGAATGAAATATTAATGGAAAAACTTAAGAAGATATAAATAAATAGAGTGAGATATTCATGGGGCTTCACAGGTGGGGCTCAGTGGTAAAGAATTCGCCTGCCAATGCAGGAGATGCAGTTTTGATCCCTAGGTCTGGAAGATTCCCTGGAGAAGGAAATGGTAGCCCACGTCAGTATTCTTGTGTAGGAAATCCCATGGATAGAGGAGCCTGGTGGGCTATAGTCCACGGGGTCTCAAAGAATCAGACATGACTTAATGACTGAACCATGACAATATTATGTTCACAGATGGGAAGACTCACTACTGTAATGATGTCGGTTCTTTCCCAATGTGATGGCAATAAAAACATAAGCAGGTTTGGTGTGTGTGTAAGAGAGAGAGAGGAGCAAGTTGATTCTAAAAGGTCATGGAAATGCAAAGAGCAAAGTGCAGCCAAGATACTCTTGAAGCAAATTAGGTTGCGAAGGACTTGCCCTTCTTAGTGCCAATTGATTTAAAGATGTAACAATTCAAACTGTTGGTTTTCGGCATAGTATAGACAAACAGGCTCCTGGAAGAGAGTAAAAATAGACCTACACATCTATGGTCACTTGAATTATCATAAAAATGGAGAGAACTGGGGAAGGATGGCCTTAATTAGTGGTCTGGGTGAACTGGACATTCATACTGGAAAAAATTAAACTTGATCTTTATTTCACATGATAAGGGAAGCTTATTTTCAGTAGGGTGTGTACTTCAAAGTAGAAGACACAACAATAAGGCTTATAGAAGATAAAGTAAAAAAGTATCTTCATTGCCTCAGGATAGGATGTTGCTGTTGCTGTTTAACTGCCAAGACATGTCCAACACTTGGTGACCACATGGACTGTAGCCCACCAGGCTCCTCTGTCCATGGGATTTCCCAGGCAAGAATACAGGAGTGAGTTGCAATCTCCTTCTCCAGAGGATCTTGCTGATTCAGAGACTGAACCCACAATTGGCAGGTGGATTCCTTACCACTGAGCCACCAGGGAAGCCCCGAGATGGGACAATCTTATGGAAAAAGATGAATAAATTTGACTGTATTAAAATTAAGCATTTCTGTCCTTTAGAAGAAACCCTTAAGAGAATGAAAATGTAGGAATTCCCTGGTGGTCTAGTGGTTAGGATGAGAGCTTTTACTGCCCAGTACACATTCTATCTCTGGTTTGGGGAACTAACATCCTGCAAGATGCACAGCATGGCTAAAAAAGAAAAAAGAAAAGGTAAGTAAAAAGGGTGAGATGCTATTTGAAATTACATATATAATGCAGTGTCATTTAAACTAATAAAGAAATATGAAAACGGACAAGAGTCTTTAACAAGCATTTCAAAAATATGGCGTCTAATAACTTGTTGTTCAGTCACTCAGTCTCTTTGTGACCCCGTGGACTGCAGGACGCCAGGTTTCCCTGTCCTTCACTGTCTCCCAGAATTTGCTCAAACTCATGTTCATTGATGTGGTGAGTTATCTAACCATCTCATCCTTTTTTTGCCTCCTCCTCCTGCCCTCAATCTTTCCCCGCATCAGGGTCTTTTCCAATGAGTTGGCTATCTAATACATAGAGTACATTGAAAAGATGTCAGTCTCACTAGTAATCAGGAAAATGAAAAATGGCAGACATCTATGTGAATGGCTAAAATGAAAAAAAAAAAAAAGACTTGCAATACTAGGCTCATTAAGACAACAGGAACTCTCCAACACTGTTGATGTAAAGTGGTACAATCATTTGGAAAAGAGGTTTTCAATATTCACTTAGATTGAAGATACATGTCATGATGACCCCCAAGTTCAACCATTGGTTATATAACTGACAAAAATGCATGCCCACCTCCTCCCAAAGACAGGCTTAAGAGGGCTTGTAGCAAATTATTTATGATAGTTCTAACTCAGAGCTCCTCAACAATAGGACGGGTAAATGAATGGTGATACAGTCATATAATGTAAAAGAATAAAAATATGCCAGCAATGAAATGAGCAAACTACAGTATCAGAGAAAAAAGTGCATCTTAAATATAACTTTTTAATTGAATGAAAGAAGCCTAATATAAAGAATCAGTGTTTCATGATTCCATGGGCATATAGTTCAAAAACAAGCATGATTGAACTTGGTTTTCTTTTTTTCAACTCTAGAAACGTGTGCCCTTATGAAAAACCTACAAAGAAAAATGCGAA
Source organism: Antilocapra americana (assembly GCA_007570785.1). Taxonomy (NCBI): domain Eukaryota; kingdom Metazoa; phylum Chordata; class Mammalia; order Artiodactyla; family Antilocapridae; genus Antilocapra; species Antilocapra americana. Next base: position 2,725,315 of record ML661908.1, on the reverse strand, counting down.
AGGGATCGATACAGTGATCACCACAGCGGGGTTAAACTTCAGGGCAGTGGCAGGTGGTTCTGAGGCTGGATGCAGGTCTGTATACAGTAGCCTTCCAGTTGTGGGCAATATTCTGTTTCATGAGCTATGCAGAGTTGCAGAGGAATCTTCTCATTCTACAATTTGCTGTAGTGGTATGAATTTCCCCAGTAAATTTCCTGTTTTCTTTTCTTTCTTGAAGGAATGCATGCAAAATTCCAGGCCCCCAGTAAGTGCTACCTACACAGTAGCTACTTGATAAGCATTTCCCTCCCTCTTCTTCTGCTGATTAGCTCTGCACAGCTCATCTTAAAAAGCAATGAATAACCTTGGTGTGAACTCACAGCACGACAGACACCCATTCCCAGAAGAAAAGTTGCCGGGAGCATTAGCAGATTGCAGAGACGAAAGATGTTCATTCCTGCCTCGTCTGATTGCCTCTTTCACCAGCACCAGAGTTGTCACACCGATGACTAGGCCTTTCAGAGCCAGTGAGCATCCCTGTGCTTCGTAATTACTGAAACACGTGTGCTAAGCCACTTTTTGCTAAGCCGCGATGAGAATTCTTGGTGTTCAATCGCCCTCAAAATTTCTCATCTCTTCCCTGGGGTGAGGTGCTTTGGTTTAGCAGCTGCACATGGGGACTGCATTTAAATCATTTAAGGTCTGAAGTTCAATATCTCCTAAAAGCAGCTTCCCTTTTTTCAGCATCTCTCTTCAAGCACACCTGGACTTTTTTTTTTCTTTTTTCTTCTTCTTCTTTTTTTTTTTTTTTTTACCTTCAAAGTGAGGGATATCCTCCTAGGAGGAAAAAAGCTTTGGAAATGCATTAACTCTTTGAGGACACAGTATGTCTCTGCTTGCCTCCTCCCAGATTGTGAATCAGTCCTTGCAGTAGCTCTTTTAAGTCATTAGCCATCCATTTCCCATTTTAGCAGCAAGAGCAGTAACATGGTAAATCAGGTGTGTGGGCAGTGAAAAGTCAAAAGTCGTCAAGGCCACTTTTACTTTTAGACAATGTATCCCCTATGTTGGGGCTTCCCAGGTGGCGCTAGTGATGAAAAACCCCCCTGCCAATGCAGGAGACATAGAGATGTGGGTTGGATCCCTGGGCGGGAAGATGCCCTGGAGGAGAACATGGCAACCCACTTTAGTATTCTTGTCTGGAGAGTCCCATGGACAGAGGAGACTGGTGGGTTACAGTCCATGGGGTTGCAAAGAGTTAGACACTAAAGAGACTTAGCAGAACACATCATTTATGGTACAACATAGAAGTCCTCCTCCGAAATTTCTCCAATACCATGCTGCTTGTCCAGGTGGGGCTAAGCGTCGCACGAAACTATTAGAATTATGTCTTGTGCTGTGTGCTTAGTCGCTCAGTCGTGTCTGACTCTGTTGTAGCCCTCCAGGCTCTCTGTCCATCAGTGCTCTCTAGGCAAGAATCCTGGAGTGGGTTGCCATGCCCTCCTCCAGGACATCATCCCAAGCCAAGGACTGAACCCAGATCTCCTGCATTTCAGACTGATTTCTGTTTGAGCCACCAAGGAAACCCAGAATTATGCCTCATGATATAAATTTCCTTAGAATCCTATCACATTGACAAACTTATAACTATGCTATAGATACAGGGCTTAAGAGTCTTTCCTGAAAGCAATTTTTTGTTGTTGTTGAGAGAGAGAAAGAAACACTAATGTTATTTGTGAATGAAGCAGAAAGGACATATTTTGGATGCCCCAAACAAATCGCATCATTTAATGGTTGTACTAAGATCTAACTCATTTATTGTTAATTGTGACAGTCTGTTACTCTGACCGGGCTGGAAGTACAAGAGGTCACTGTTGGTTATCTCAGAATTAAATCAGGAGATTGGGACAGTGGAAGGGGACTTGGAACAACAGAGGTCATCACATTGAATCAGTTTTAGAAATTTCAGAAATTACGGAACAGAGGTGATAGAACAAACTCCATCTGTACTTTTCCATGATGTAAGGGAACAGCTATTTGAGGCAATATATTTTGATAAGTATTTGTCAAGCACGTACTGTGAGTCAGGTACTCCCTGGTACTGTCTAAGGACTTCTGAATGGGTGGCTAAGTCTGAGTCACTGCCCTGCCTCACTAATCACTGTGCATGGAGTACCCAGGGCCTGGGGCTGTGCATACTAAACGCTGCAGGAGTTTGGATAGAGAGCATCAGGAAACAGCGAGGAGGCTGGACTCTCCCCAAAGTGAATCTGTAGGCTTGCCTCTCAATGTGCAGGCAGTTCATTCATCTTGGGATGTTGGCTGTTGTTTGCCAGTCTCTGCAACTCTCCTGCCTTTTTTTTTTTTTTTCAATTCCACAGAGCCATCTGCAACTGGTGAAAAATGACCCACTGAAGCTGGTGAACGTTTTCCACAGCTCTCCCCCGACTTCACACAGCTGTGACAGATGGCATCCCAGCAGGGTCAGCACAGCTCTTCTGCCAAGAGGAAGTGTCGCCACGACAGTCCCCACTTCAGGTCTGGGGCTCAGCTTCTGTTTGTTCTCACCAGCTCTCCTTCCCCCTCAGGAACTACACCTGGCTGGAATGTGGCGATGAAAGTTACTGACTAAAAGACTGAAGAAGCATTTATTGCTCATGCTGTAAATCTAAAGGGGGTTCCAGGGGCTTGAGGTATCAGCCAAGCCAAACTTCACACTTTAGAGAGACTCTAAGGTGCAGAAATGGGAGGTCATGTAGTTGGTGAGGAGATAAGACTGGTCTCTGGTCAGTGCTATTACTGGTTTGGGTTCCTCACGTGATTAGTCACGTATTTTGTTGGTTACCCATGAGATTTGCTGAGCAAAAGGGTATCTGCTTTGAGGAAACTTTCTGCTTAGTACTTAGTCCCATGTAATACTCTCATGGGTTGTTATTGCTGACCTTTGGTCCATTGTGTTAAACATGTTCTTAGGCTTTTTAGATATATATGATGATACATGCTTTGGATTTCCAACCAGACGGCCTCATCCAGCAGTCAGTACCAGAGGCCATACAGAGTAATGGGAAAGACTTTGGGTTTGGGCCCTGACACATCTAGAGTGGAATTCTGATTTCTCATTTACCAGTTAAAATGATCTTTACCTGTCCTTCAAAGGGAAATTGTTTTCAATTTTTGTGAAGTCCTATTTATCATCATTTTAATAGTCTATGTTTTTGTGTCTTCTGCAAGAAACATTTGTACAATCCAATATCACAAAGATTTTTTTTTTATATCTTATTCTAGAAGTTTAGTAGTTTCAGCTCTTATGCTTAGGTTTGTTATCCTCTTGGAGTTAATTTTTGCACATGCTGTGAGGTAAGGGTTGAAGTTTATTTTTTTCCCCTCCAGATATCCAGTTGTTTCAGAGTCATTTGTAGAAAAGACTTATTCCTCATTGAATTGCCTTGGCACTGTTGTTGAAAGTCAGTTGACCATAAGTGTTTGGGTTTACTTTTGGACTCTAAAAATGTTTATGCCACACTGTCATGCTTATTTAATGCAGCTTTGTCGTAACTTTTGAAAAGAGGGAGGACTCTAGCCTTACTCTTGATTTCATGATTATTTTTCGGCTGTTCTAGGTCATTTTCCCTATTCATATACATTTTAAAATTAACAAGTCAATTTCTCCAATAAAGTCTCTTAAGATAGCATTGGAACTCTATCCCAAGTTGGGATAATTGCGATCTTACTAACATTAGTCTTTGACCACAAGGATAGGATAGCTCTCTGAAAGAGTTTGCGTAGAATTGGTATCATTTTTTTCTTGAATGTGATTTTCAGTTTCTTATGATACAGTTCACCAGGGGAGGCATTTGGGCCTGGAGTTTTCCATGTGGAAGATTTTAAATGACAGATTCAATTCTTCAACAACAACAAGGGCATTTATTTGCCTTCTGCCTCTGTGGAGACTGAACTCTGTGCTGCGGTAGCTGCTGGACTTCAGCACCCCTTGGAGGAAATTCAGGGTGGAGAGGGAGGCACTCTTGCCCCAGGGGAATTAGTGGAACAGGTATGATCCCAATCCTTGCTTCTCTTCACATCTAGAAAGGCACTAAATTCCTTCATGGTGGCATCAGCTCCTTGTGACTAGCACACCACTTTTGTAACGCAAGTGCTTGATTACATTGAACTCCCCCTTCATCAAAATCTTTTATGTCAACCTTCCTCAACTGCCTCTTTGGAGTAATCTGTCAGAGCTACCTGAGGTGCTATCTCCTGGGCTGCAGTCCTCATTTTGGCCCCAAGAAAACTTAACTTGCAAAATAAAAAAAGTTCTTAAGTGATATAGGGTATTCAAGTTTTTCTTCTTTTTGTATGTCCTGTATTGTAAAAAATTTATTCATCTCACCTATGTTATTACATGTGTTGTTATATTAAGTTTTTCGTAACATTCTATATTATTTTTGGTGTGTTTAGGCTCTCTAGTATGGAGAAGGAAATGGCTACCCACTCCAGTATTCTTGCCTGGAGAATCCCATGGACAAAGAAGCCTGGTGGGCTACAGTCCACGGGGTTGCAAAGAGTGAGACACGACTGAAGCGACTTAGCACGCATGCACACACACATAGGCTCGTAGTGATATACCCTCTTTCAATGTTGATATTTTGATGTGTGTTTCTCTTTTTTCCTTGATTAGTGTGGGTAGATGCTTATTAATTTTACATATGTTTGAGATGACTAATTTTTGATTTTAGTCTATTATTTTTTTATTTTCCATTTCATTGATTTATTCCTTTACCTTTATGATTTTCTTCCTTTCCCTTAGTTGGGTTAATTTTTCTCTTTGTCTAATTTTTTTTAAAGATGAGAACTCAGGTAATTAATTTTTAGATTTTTACTTTTAACATAGGCATTTACAGGCATCATTGTCTCTCTGAATACTGCTTTAGCTTCATTCCATAAATTTTAATACCTTATATTTTATATTTCTCTTCAATTTTACCAGTGGTCTTGGGTATTTGTGTATATATATGTGTATGTGTGTGTATATGTTGTCACACACACATATATATAGAGAGAGTATACTGAATATGTAACATTTCATATTTTACTTACAAATAATATTGTATCACTTTCTGTAAAAAATTTAAAAAATTTCAACTTTATAAGGAATTAACAGCTTTTTTTTTTTAATTGTTCATTTTCAGTCACACCAATATGCCTCAAAAAAGTGGAAACAGTAAAACTTTACTCTTTAAAAATGATTCTGGGGTAAACTGGTAAGCTGTCACCTAAGAGAAAAGTCAGTTTGGTATTCTGTCATTGAATGGGCTGATTATGGGAACTGAGGAAAACAGTTTCGGCTGTTGCAGAATCTCAGGAAACTTTATGGATCTGACCATGACGTATCGATGGTTGGGCATCTCTGTGGAAAGTCTGCAGGGTCTTCCATCTTCACCTCCTCCTTTGATCCCTTCTCTCATCTGAATGTCTTGAGAGGGACAACTGAGTTCAATAAAAAGGCCACAGAGATGGTAGGTCTGCTTTCCACAAGTTGTTAAAAGTTGATAAGAATTTCCCCTATGATTAAACTTTAATCTCCTAGAATTTAGTTTAAAAATAACTTACTGGAATATGTTTTGGCTATTATACAGCTTATTAGAATATCTTTATTTAGTGGAGAGTGTGAAAGTGGAAAGAACATACGCACTATAGGCTTTATTCACTATGCCAAAGCTTTTGACTGTGTGGATCACAATAAACTGTGGAAAATTCTGAAAGAGATGGGAATACCAGACCATCTGACCTGTCTCTTGAGAAACCTGTATGCAGGTCAGGAAGCAACAGTTAGAACTGGACATGGAACAACAGACTGGTCTCAAATAGGAAAAGGAGTACGTCAAAGGCTATATATTGTCACTCTGCTTATTTAACTTATATGCAGAGTACATCATGAGAAACTCTGGGCTGGAAGAAGCACAAGCTGGAATCAAGATTTCTGGGAGAAATATCAATAACCTCAGATATGCAGATGACATCACCCTTATGGCAGAAAGTGAAGAAGAACTAAAGAGCCTCTTGATGGAAGTGAAAGAGGAGAGTGAAAAAGCTGGCTTAAAGTTCAACATTCAGAAAACTAAGATCATGGCATCTGGTCCCATCACTTCATGGCAAATAGATGGGGAAGCAGTGGAAACAGTGTCAAACTTTATATTTTGGGGCTCCAAAATCACTGCAGATGGTGATTACAGCCATGAAATTAAAAGATGCTTATTCGTTGGAAGGAAGGTTATGACCAACCTAGATAGCATATTGAAAAGCAGAGACATTACTTTGCCAACAAAGGTCCGTCTAATCAAGGCTATGATTTTTCCAGTAGTCATGTATGGATGTGAGAGTTGGATAGTGAAGAAAGCTGAGTGCCAAAGAATTGATGCTTTTGAATTGTGGTGTTGGAGAAGACTCTTGAGAGTCCCTTGGACTGCAAAGAGATCCAACCAGTCCATCCTAAAGGAGATCAGTCCTGGGTGTTCATTGGAAGGACTGATGTTGAAGCTGAAACTCCAGTACTTTGGCCACCTCATGCGAGGAGTTGACTAATTGGAAAAGACCCTGATGCTGGGAAGGATTGGGGGCAGGAGGAGAAGGGGACAACAGAGGATGAGATGGTTTGATGGTATCACCGACTCGATGGCCATGGGTTTAGGTAGACTCTGGGAGTTGGTGATGGACAGGGAGGCCTGGCGTGCTGCAGTTCATGGGGTCACAAAGAGTCGGACACAACTGAGTGACTGAACTGAACTGAACTGATAGGCAAACATCTCATGCTTCACTCATGTGATGAAGGGCAAGAGATTTGACTTTCCTGAGTTTTAGCTTCCTCTCTGGTGAACAGAAGTGATACTTTCCATGTTATTGCTTAAATGTTTTTTGACGTAGTTTAAATATCAGATGTGCATACATCAAAGCTTCTTTTTTTGTTGTGGGAACTTCCAGTTCAGTTCTTAGACTTGCCTGCTTTTGAAGCCATCCCTGCTTTGTAGAATTTCCCAGTGACTATCTCTTTAGTAGGAAATCCTAATTGTACACTCAGGAGTGAATTGCCAATGCAGGGGACAAGCTGTTTGGCTACACTAGATAACAGCAGACTTTCGAAGCCACTGGGGCACTGTCATCATAGGCAGGTGGCATGACGTAGGAGTTAAGAGCAGGGCATCTGGAGCCAGCTGTGATCCTGCACAAGTTGTGTATTCTTTCTCTGTCTCAGATCCCTTGTCTTAAAATGAAAATAACATCATTGCCCTTATTGATTGTTGCAGAGATCAGAGAAAGTAATCTGTGTAAAGCAGTTATATCAGTGTTTGGCGCATAGTAGGCACTACGGAATTACCAGGGATGATAGCAATCATGATGATAATGAGATGACAATTATCTGGTTATATGTCATCTTTTCCTTTCATATCTATTTCTAGTTTTCTTTTCAATAAATTAGACCATGTGACAAGCAAGTAAATTAAGAGACACATGGGTAACATTTTGGGGAAATCCTTGACTCAGTTGGCAGGTGGGATTTAATACTGAACAAAGGAACTGGCAGGGTGGACAGGTCTGCTCTGAGTTATGAGAAAGCTCAGCCACAAAAGACAGGGGCAGAAAGAGGATTGATGGAAGGGCTAGCATGTTTGAGGCAGCTTTATTGTTCATTGAGAAATCCCACTGGGAGGCGAAATGAAGGGTCTTTGCTTGCTGTAGCTCTCACTACCCCAAAGAGAAGAGGTAGGAAATAAGGTAAAAAGGCTTAAAAGCTTCCCTCATATTCCTGAGGGATTCAGTTTCTTCCTCAGCTCTAAGGTCTTGGACTTTGCACAATGCCTGGCCTGGGGACTCAAGAGAAAAATAAAAGTCAGTTGTGCTTCTGGAAACAGGCAGAAGGGGGCGAGGTGACTCTTGCACAGCTAAGACCCTCCCAGAGTAGATGCTCCCATGTGGTTTCCAGAACCACACATCCTCTCCATGATTGGGAGGCAAATCAGAAACCTACATAGCAATTAATGAACCAAGACAAACTTCACAGCGGCAGGCTAAGTCAGAGGCCAGGGCACAGAAACTGGCAGCAGAATTCGAGGAGAGAATTAAAAATTTATGGTAATCATTGGTGAATAGAAATGGAAGCAGAGAATATTACAGATGACCTAACCTAATTCAGCCACAATCTATGGCTGCTCTAATTTTTGAAGGTTTCCATTGAGTCAGATCTTGGTTTGAATATATGTTGTTAAATCACTGTAAATTGGCTTGAAAATCTTATTTTCTCCTAAATTTGAAAGCAGATTTGAAAAATGTATTTATAGTTGTTTGCATTATTTATTAGTGATTTCGTTTTTCTTTTTTGTTGGACAACACTTAAGTTGAGTAACTTAAGGAAACATTTTAAAAAAATCAAGAAGTTTTATGGAGAGAGAACTTGACAACTTTGAATGACTGTCTCAGGTAGGTTTACCGCTCCCCTGCCCCCCACCAATTTGGGCCAAATTATTCAAGATATCCTTAGCATAGGCTGATGGTAATAGGAATGGAAAAAGCAGCTCCCTGTTGAGGAGAACAGTTATCTTTCTTTGATTGGTTGTTTTACTTCTGTTCTCTGAAGCTTCATCAGAACACCAAGGATGAAAAATTCTAAGACTTTTCTCTCCACTGTTGTGGGCAGAATGAGTGGGCTCACCTCCCCTTGTGAGTCACCTGATATGTCTGCTAGTTGAGGCTGGTCCCCCCATGTATGTACTGGAGTGAAGAGACGTGGATTCCAATACGGTGGTGCTGACAGTCTATGTCTGAGCCTTAACTCCACTGTCTCATCCCTTAGATAGGGTTGCTGCATTGTTTTACTGAGCAGAAAAGCACTGATATTCAAAGAATAGTGCATAATTGACCCTAGTGTGAATGAGAAAACATGCATGCTAATCACTCTGTATCAGAGGGCTCTCTTTCAATGGCTAACTGAAGCATAAATGGAAACTTAGTAGCTATGAATTGTAGCACCAGACACCACAGGAAAGATTTTTTAAATATCTGATGCTGGGAAAACAGATGAAATATTTTGGGCAAAAAAATAAGTTATTTAGGTTATATATTAAACCAAAAATTAATTTCATGTAAATTAAATAATAACTACAGCTGATTGTGTATTTACTACACATGTGATATTTTAAATATATTTTTCATTTAACAAGGACAACAACCTTTAGAGGGCGCTATTAACACTTTGGGGCTTCCCAGGTGGTGCCCTGGTAAAGAACCTGACTGTCAGTGCAGGAGATGTGAGACACTGGTTTGATCCCTGCGTGGAGAAGATCCCCTGGAGGAGGACACGGCACCCCACTCCAGAGTTCTTGCCCGGAGAATCCCATGGACAGAGGAGCCTGGCGGGCTACAGTTCATGGGGTCACAGAGTCAGACAGGACTGAAGCAACTTGGCAGGCACACAGTTATCATCACAGAAGAGACAGGGAACTAGACATCCCATCCAAGGTTGCTCAGCCAGTAAGGGGCAGGGTCAGTATCCACCTGGTCCATCTTGATGAAGAATGAACACACTGCACACCCAAATGGACTTCCCTAATGACTCATGGGACTGCAAGGCGATCCAACCAGTCCATCCTAAAGGAAATCAGTCCTGAATAGTCATTGGAAGGACTGATGCTGAAGCTGAAACTCCAATACTTTGGCCACCTGATGTGAAGAACTGACTTCTTAGAAAAAGACCCTGATGCTGGGAAAGACTGAAGGCGGGAGGAGAAGGGGAGGAAGCCAGAGGATGAGGCGGTTGGATGGAATCACCGGTTTGATGGAGCTGAGTTTGAGCAAGCTCCGGGAGTTGCTGATGGACAGGGAGGCTGGGATGGGGGTGGGTGGGAGGGGTGGTGGTAGGGGGCTGCAGTCCGTGGGGTCGCAAAGAGTCAGACACAGATGAGCGGCTCAACTGAACTGAATGACTGGTGGAACAATGAGAGATCAACTTGCAGGTATTTATCCTTTCATGATTTGGAAGGATTTTTGTAAGCATAAAGTCAGTGAAGAAACAACTGAAGAAAAGACTGATAACATAAAAATTAAACATAATGAAACAAAATCTAAAATCTGTAATACCAAATTTAAGGCAAATTAGGCAAGCTGAGAAAAGTATTTGAAACATGCATGATAGCTAAATGATTGTAGGTGTTATTTAACATATTTGGTACTCTAAAAATCAACAGTAAGATCTCAGAAACATGAGCAAAATTCAAGGAAAGATAATTCAGAAATGAAATACAGATGGCAATTAATGTGAAAATATTTTCCAACACAATGAGATGCAATTTATCACCTTCAGACTTGAGAAAAGATGCTGTGAAAAAGGCATTTTCATCTACTTTTTGTAGGTTTGTAAATTAAAAAATATTTCTGGAAAGCAACTTAGATATAGGCATCAACAGCTTCAAAGAATTAAAATGTTTTGAACTTTTGACTCCACTTCTGGAGTTTTTTTTCCTATGGAAATAGAATTATGTATAAAGTAGGGTGTCAGAAAATTAAATTTTTGGCAAAAAAATTATATAATGATTCTCTCAGTTTATTAATCTCGAAAGTGAAAATGATACATTTTTAAAAATTAATTTTTATCCAATTATAGTTGATTTATAATGCTGTATTACTTTCTGCTCTACCAGAAAGTGAATCAGTTATACATATACACATATCCACTCTTTCCTTTTAAGATTTTTTTCTATCGATTATTGAGGACTACTATCGATTATTGAGTAGAGTTCCCCCTGCTGTATGGTAGGTTCTTATTAGTTATCAATTTTATAGATAGTAGTGTATATGCCAATCCCAATTTATACTTCTTTTACCTTGTTAAGTGTAAGTTTGTTTTCCTCATCTGTGAGTCTACTTCTAATTTATAAATAAGTTCATTTGTACCATTTTTTTAGATCCCACATATAAGCTATATCATATATTTGTCTTTGTCTGACTTACTTGACTCAGTATACAGTCTCCAGATCCTTCCATGTTATTGCAAATGCCATTATTTTGTTCTTTCTTATGACTGACTAATATTCCACTGTATATATGTACCATTTCTTCTTTATCTGTGAAACTAATACTGACAGACAAATCTGTGAGATACAGGGATGTGAAAGAGTTAGCCTAGTACATGTAAACTACACACTTGTGATTTATTGTCTTTAGTTCATTGTGTTGTTGTTGTAATCATAGTTTTATTTATGAGCAAAAATAGTAAACAAATATGAATGACTGTTTAAATATACATCACATATTCTAAAATGTAAAAGGCAGCTATCCATTTGATAATTTACACTGTACTCATGGAAAGAAGCATGCCAAAATGATAATATTGTTAAGCTTTGAGGATTTATGGGTATGCTTTAAAAAATCTTTTTCTAAGTTTTCTAGCTTTTTATATTTTTATTTTTATTTTTTTAAAAATTTTCTTTACTTTATTGTGTTGGTTTTGCCATACAATGACATGAAACCGCCATGGGTTTGTATATGCTCCCCCTCCAGAACCCCCCTCCCCCCTCCCTCCCGATTCCCTCCCCCTGGGACATCTCGGTGCACCAGCCCTGAGCATCAACCCTGGGCTGGCGATTGATTTCACATATGATAATTAACATGTTTCAATGCCATTCTCCCATATCATCCCACCCTTGCCCTCTTCCAGAGTCCACGAGTCTGTTCTATACATCTGCATTCCTTTTGCTGTCTCGCATGCAGGGTTCTCGTTACCATCTTTCTAAATTCCATATATATGCGTTAGTATACTGTATTGTTTTTCCTTCTGGCCTACTTCACTCTGGATAATAGGCTCCAGTTCCGTCCACCTGAGTAGAACTGAATTCAAATGAATTTTTTTTTTAATGCTGAGTAATATTCCATTGTGTATGTGTACCACAGCTTTCGTATCCATTCGTCAGTTGATGGGCATCTAGGTTGCTTCCATGTCCTGGCTATTGTAAACAATGTGGCGATGAACATTGGGGTACACGTGTCTCTTTCAATTCTGGTGGGAATGCAAACTAGTACAGCCACTATGGAAAACAGTGTGGAGATTCCTTAAAAAACTGCAAATAGACCTTCCATATGACCCAGCAATCCCACTGCTGGGCATACACACCGAGGAAACCAGAATTAAAAGAGACACGTGTACCCCAATGTTCTAGCTTTTTAAAAAAATGGAAATATATTTCTTTGCCATTGTAAAAAGCCAAGTATATTTGTTGGTGGGGCAGAAGGTGAAAAAATCAGTCCCAACTTTAGCTTTCTGAAGCAGAACTGACAGGAAGACTGCAGCTGAGGGTGTCTGGCTGGAGTGGGGTGGAGCAAGCTCCATTTTGGTTTCTGTAGGTAGAGGCACTCTGTATGAGACTGGAATCTCTGGACATTGATTAAATCTTTAATGAGAGAAGCTGGAACTCTACCACATTTACTTTTCCATGAAGAATTGGAGAAGCCAAAGGGAAAGAAAGATGCATCTTTCAAAGTCTCCAAACTCAGTGGTCCAGGAGAGATCATTGTTAGTAAGGGAATATTTTTAGATTCTTACTACATGCCCTACATTCTTAGTCTTGGTGGCATTATTCAAGGTATGAATCCTGCTTTTAAATTTGGCATGTTGTGACTTATAAACTTAAAGGATCTAGTGAGCAGAACAAGAATGACACTCACTCACACACATACACACACACACACACACACACACACACATACACATATAACACATGCATATTGTAGGATTTGGACTGAGAAAGAAAGAAGAAAATAATTGGTGGTATCAAAACCAGAGGGTTGAATTTAGGTGTATTCTGTCTTCTAGGTTAGAAGCTAAATGTTCAAGAAGAGTGGAAGATTTATGCTGGAATCATTTTTAATAGGATAGTTCGAAATATAAAATTATACTTTTATTTTTTTTAATTCCTTACGTAGCACTATTTCCCAATTGCTTCAAGAAGGATAGATATAGGCAGGGATGTTAGGATGGAAGCACAAAGGGAAAACATTTACTATTTAAATGTTTACTAAAAATGAAGTTTTTTGTCTCCTTGTGAGAAAAACATTCTAGGATTTACTGACAAAGATCTTTCTGAATTCCAAAAATCTGCCCTTTCCTTGTCCAGAGATGAGCCGAGGAGACTTAGATCATAGAGTATTCCTTAAGCTACAGTGCAGGAAAAGTTGAGGAAGTAAACTAAAGAAGGATTGTAGAAAGTGGGGGAGGAGGGAGCAGATTTCTGTCCAAAGGGTAGACATGCATGGAAGGAGGAAAAACTAAGTGAGGTGCTCCCTGTTTCCTCTGAATGAAACAAAAGTCCCCTCTTTTAGGTCTCAGCCACAGGATTATGGAAATCTGACCAGAGTTCCAGACCATTCTTGGTGTCCAGTGTGGTCCAGGGGCAGCAGAAAAGCAAGAACAAAGGGGAGGGGATGTCTAGACAGATTCACCTGCTAAAGAACCCAAAGCTCTATGGCCTGCACAGGATTTGCAAGGGTCCTGGTGGCTCAGATGGTAAAAGCTCTGCCTGCAATGCAGGAGATGTGAGTTTGATCCCTGATCCAGGGAGATCGCCTGGAGAAGGAAATGGCAACCCACTCCAGTATTCTTGCCCAGACAATCCCACGGATAGAGAAGCCTGGTAGGCTGTGGTCCATGGGGTGGCAAAGAGTCGGACATGAATGAGCAACTAAGACTTTCACACTTTTCTGGTATAGGTAGTGTTGAGGGTATATATATATATATATATATGGGTGGGTCAAGAGGACTAGTGATCGTCAGCAGCCTAGGTGTTGAGATGAAAAGGCTACAGAGCAGCATAGGACTTCACAGCCAGAGGTACACGTGTGAGGGTGTGCTTCAGCCGCACATCCAGCAAAGTGTCTAAATGTTCAGGTGGGATTGAGTGTTTACTGGACTGGCAACCGGGCAGGCTGCAGGGCTCATCCCCAATCCACTTTTCAGCAGGCAGCAGTGCAAACCGCTCAGGAGCAAAAGCAGGCCATCTCCACGACAGGGGGGACTAGGGAAGCCCCAGACAGAGCCCCATCACTGTGAGAAGTCACAAAGTCCCCTTGCGCCAGTGGGAGGGGGACAGAGGTGAGGAAGGAAATACCCGCTGAGAAGGCATGAACCCGCTCCTACAGGGACTGTGACGTTCCAACGGGCAGATGACTTACCATTGGCATAGTGGTTCTTAACCTTGGCTGTACGTTAAATGAGAATCTCTGGAGGTAGGATCCTGGCCTTAGTATTTTTAAGAAATCTTCATTCATGTGATTCAAAAGTGCAGCTAGATTCCAGAACCGCTGCAATGAGGTAAAGGAAATTTGAAGGACTTTAGAAAGGAAGTTATCTTTAATTGGCAAGGTAAGTTTCACTTAGTTTTTCCTCCATTGCTGAAGTTGTCCAGAGCACAACTTGCCTACAGAAAATTAAAGAAAATTAAAGTGAAAATCCCCATATCGGCATGAGAATATCTGCTGCCCTGCTCCACATAATAAAAATGAGCTAATGTAACACTGGGTTCTTACTATTTGCCACCCATCAGTTCAAGTGTTTTATACCTAATAATTCATCTAATACTCATGACAATGTAGGAAGTAGCACATTTACTATTCCTACTGTAGATAAGAAAACAGTCTGAGCTTAAGTACCTTTTCTAGTTTCATCCAATTAGAGTCAGAGCGACTTTCTGTTTCTACAGCCTGTTTTTCACCCCCCTAGTTGCTACCTCATGTCACTCAAGCCATACAATGTTCTTCTATGATCTACCATGTGATGGAAATATCTCTGCCTTCAATCTATAAATTGAATGAAAACTTGCACAACTATTGTGTGGCTTTGTAAAAGTGATAGTATGTACTTCTATTAGTATGCATTTGTTTATGCCAACATCTATCAAAAGTTTGTCAATTATTCTAGGGGAAAAAAAAATAAAACTTTCACATATCCTGGTAATGGCCATCATTTTTATTTCTGCTAGTATCTTTCCAACTTTCAGAACATTAGAATATTACTCAATAATGCTAGCCTGTTGATCTTACTTTAATGGTGCCAAACTCAAATGCCACCACCTCCTTGAAGCCTTTTCCAGCTGCAGAGGGTGTCAAAGGGTGAACCTCTTTGTTGTGTTGACTGTCACAGATCTTTGCTCTTATTTCTTTTATCACATTCGTACACAGCCCATATTATGTTACTAGATAGTATTATCTTAACACCTCTACCTGTTTTTCTACTTAGTTCTTCTAATACATATGTCTTTGGGTAAGAACTGTCTAGCTTCATATCTCTTAAATTATTAACACATTGTCTTATTCATGTTCAGTACCATATATTTTAGTGAAATGCCATGCAAATGATTATGATTCAACTTTAACATATGTGGGAAAATGGTTCCCCTGCAGAGCAATAAATACCACAAATACAGAATTGAAAGAATTTCAAATGGAAGATATTGAATGCAACCTCTAGCTAAACAGGAAAACTCTAAGGTGAATAGGTCAAAGTACTTCATTTTACTTTTCATTTCTTGAATAACTTGAGGTACCTTCAGCTATTTCAGAATTGTGTGTCTCTCAAAATAACATGCTTCAGACTATTTGTCTTAAGCTGCCATATGGGAAAAGACAGTTTTAGTTGAAGTTTCTTGTTCTTCCATATTCTCATGACATATTCTCCTTTTGAATTTCAAAAGGCAGCATTGTTAAACTTTACCAGACAAATACATATTTAAAAAGATCCCGTGATTAACAGAGATTTTTTTTTTCTTCAAAATTTAAAGGGTTATATTTTTAACTGAACTGACATTTGAATTGCTACCTTCAGATTGTTGGGCTTTTGTCTATGAAAATCATGTTTGGGTTTTTCTTGGGGCACAAATACTGTTCATTGTGATTTCTAAATTTCTATTTTCCGGGTTGTCGCTGGTAAAGAAACTGCTTGCAGTGCGGGAGACCTAGGTTCCATCTCTGGGTTGGGAAGATCCCCTGGAGAAGGGAATGGCTACTCACTCTAGTGTACTGGCCTGGAGAATCCCATGGACTGGGTAGTCCATGGGGTCAAAGAGTCAGACATGACTGAACGACTTTCATTTTGCTTCACTTCAGGATCCAGTTCGTTCTGATTTCATATTTTCTGGGTATTTCCTATCTTAAAGAAGTAACAAGAGGATATGTGCTTTCCTTTTCTTTTACCTTTTCGACTTTGGGACTAATGCCAAAGACATATCAAGTTTAAGAGTAACTTCCCAGATTTGTGCATGTGTGTGCAGATAAACTGATATTGAACCAACTGGTGCTGAATTGGCTTGGAAATAACACACTTCAAATTTAATATCTACATGAAGTCACAGATATTTGGTGAAAAGAAAGATCAATCACCTGAAGGTCAAAATTTTCCTTATGACTTATGCTACAGACAAAGAGTAAATTATTTTAACTTCGGTAAATCTCTGCATAACTTTACTATTTTTTTATGTACTTTTTTTAAAATTTATTTTTTCTTTACATTATTGTGTTGGTTTTGCCATACATTGACATGAATCCGCCATGGGTATACATGTTCCCCTTCCAGAGCCCCCCCGCCCACCTCCCTCCCAATTCCATCTCTCTGGGTCAGCCCGGTGCACCAGCCCTGAGCACCCTGTATCATGCATCAAACCTGGGCTGGCGATTCATTTCACATATGATAATTTACATGTTTCAATGCCATTCTCCAATATCATCCCACCCTTGCCCTCTCCCATAGAGTCCAAAAGACTGTTGTATACATCTGTGTCTCTTTTGCTGTATCGCATACAGGGTTATTTTTACTATCTTTCTAAATTCCATATATATGCATTAGTATACTGTATTGTTGTTTTTCCTTCTGGCTTACTTCACTCTGTATAATAGGCTCCAGTTTTGTCCACCTGAGTAGAACTGATTCAAATGTATTCTTTTTAATGGCTGAGTAATATTCCATTGTGTATATGTACCACAGCTTTCTTATCCATTCGTCTGTTGATGGACATCTAGGTTGCTTCCATGTCCTGGCTATTGTAAACAACGCGGTGATGATCATTGGGATACACGTGACTCTTTCAATTCTGCTTTCCTCCGTGTGTATGCCCAGCAGCAGGATTGCTGGGCCATATGGCAGTTCTATTTTCAGTTTTTTAAGGAATCTCCACACTGTTCTCCATAGTGGCTGTACTAGTTTGCATTCCCACCAACAGTGTAAGAGGGTTCCCTTTTCTCCACATCCTCTCCAGAATTTATTGCTTGTAGACTTTTGGATGGCAGCCATTCTGACTGGTGTAGAGTGGTACCTTATTGTGGTTTTGATTTGTATTTCTCTGATGATGAATGATGATGAACATCTTTTCATGTGTTTGTTAGCCATTTTTATGTCTTCTTTGGAGAACTGTGTGTTAAGTTCTTTGGCCCACTTTTTGATTGGGTCGTTTATTTTTATAGAATGGAGCTGCAGGAGTGGCTTTGAGATTGTTTGTCCGTTGCTTCATTGGCTATTATTTTCTCCCATTTGAAGGCTGCCTTTTCACCTTGCTTATAGTTTCCTTTGTTGTGCAGAAGGTTTTAATTTTAATTAGGTCCCATTTGTTTATCTGTGCTTTTATTTCTGATATTCGGGGAGGTGGGTCATAGAGGATCCTGCTTTGGTTTATGTCAGAGAGTGTTTTCCCAATGTTATCCTCTAAGAGTTTTATAGTTTCTGGTCTTATGCTTAGATCTTTGATCCATTTTGAGTTTATTTTTGTGTATGGTGTTAGAAAGTGATCTAGTTTCATTCTTTTACAAGTGGCTGTCCAGTTTTCCCAGCACCACTTGTTAAAGAGGTTGTCTTTTCTCCATTGTATAGTCTTGCCTCCTTTGTCAAAGATAAGGTGTCCATAGGTGTGTGGATTTATCTCTGGGCTTTCTATTTTGTTCCATTGATCTATATTTCTGTCTTTGTGCCAGTACCATACTGTCTTGATGACTGTGGCTTCGTAGTATAGCCTAAAGTCAGGCAGGTTGATTCCTCCAGTTCCATTCTTCTTTCTCAAGATTGCTTTGGCTATACAAGGTGTTTTGTATTTCCATACAAATTGTGGAATTATTTGTTCTAGTTCTCTGAAAAAGACCTCTGGTAGCTTGATAGGAATTGCGTTGAATCTATAGATTGCTCTGGGTTGTATACTCATTTTCACTATATTGATTCTTCCAATCCATGAACACGGTGTATTTCTCCAGCTATTTGTGTCCTCTTTGATTTCTTTCATCAATGTTTTATAGTTGTCTATATATAGGTCTTTTGTTTCTTTAGGTAGATACATTCCTAAGTAATTTATTCTTTTTGTTTCGATGGTGAATGGAATTGTTTCCTGAATTTCTCTTTCTTTCTTGTCATTGTTAGTGTATACGAATGCAAGGGATTTCTGTATATTGATAACTACAGGCCAATATCACTGATGAACCTAGATGCAAAAACCCTTAACAAAATTCTAGCAAAAGGAATCCAACAACACATTGAAAAGATCATACATCATGACCAAGTAGGCTTTATCCCAGGGATACAAGGATTCTTCAATATCTGCAAATCAATCAATGTAATACACCACATTAACAAGTTGAAAAATAAAAACCACATGATTATCTCAATAGATGCAGAAAAAGCCTTTGACAAAATTCAACATCCATTTATGATAAAAACCCTCCAAAAAGCAGGAATAGAAGGAACGTACCTCGACATAATAAAAGCTATATATGACAAACCCACAGCAAACATTATCCTCAATGGTGAAAAATTGAAAGCATTTCTCCTAAAGTAAGGAATAAGACAAGGGTGCCCACTCTCACCACTACTATCCAACATAGTTTTGGAAGTCTTGGCCTCAGCAATCAGAGCACAAAAATAAATAAAAGGAATCTAGACTGAAAAAGAAGAAGTAAAATCTCACTCTTTGCAGATGACATGATCCTCTATGTAGAAGACCCTAAAGACTCAACCAAAAAATTACTAGAGCTAATCAATGAATATAGTGAAGTTGCAGGATATAAAATCTGCATCACTTTAAACATTTTAAATTTCCTTCTGCATTTTTCTTGTACTACTGATGTGCCTTTCAGAGATAACTATGCTCCTAAAGTTTGAGAAATATTTGCTAACTCTCTGAAGACAGCAAGGGCTTAGTGGTATATTTTGAATTCTAGTTCAATTACTTTCTGATAAGGAATTTTCTTTATTTGCAAATGAGTGCTGCCAGTTGAAGGTAGAGTTCAGCTGTTTATATACTAACATGCAGCAATTATGATGAAACAAAACTCATTCTAGAACTCTGTCGTATCTATGGCAACCAGAATTAAATGAGTTCTCTTAGAAATACAAAAAGCCACCCCAGCAGGATAGAGTAAATATTATCTCTTACTGATTTATGAAGGTTCCAGATGATGAAAAGTGGTTAGTATATTTCTGTCATGAAACACATTTGTTAGGGCTTTTTTTTAATTGATAGAGCCATTGTCTATTTAAATAATGTCAGCCTGATATCATTAATTTTTACATCTTTTTTTCCAGTCACTATTGCCTTTGTTACAAGAAGCTCTCAGCCTTTTCATTATATTCTGTATTTTATTTGGGAGTAACAAAAAGAATGCTCGACTTAAGGGGCATTTTTGACTATATTTGGCTAAAATCTGACTTGACCAAAAATTGTTAGTACAAATGGGCTGTACATTTATTTTGTGAGAGAATTAGTTGATTTTGATTTTTTTTTTTCACTCACCTTTGGACAAAATCTACAACTCTCTTGGCTTCAGGTGGCTGGTGCTTGCAGTGGGATTTGTTGGAAAAGGAAAATTAAACTTTTGGTAATTTGTTCTGTAAGTAGACTAATTTAAAATTCAATTCAAGTAATAATGTGAGGCTAAAATGGAACAGCATTATGTAGCAAGATTAGAGTTTCTGTGTCCCAGAGGGTTTGGTGTGCAGGTGTCCATGGGGCTCTGCAGGCAAAATGCCAGCACGTACTGTACCCACTTCTGCCTTTTCCCTAAAAGCAACGCAATACTTTGTGTCTTGATTAAAAGGAAAAGGTCACTGTGGATTTTTTTTTCCTCCAAAATACTGACAGCATTTATTAAGAATGGAGCATCTTCAAACCAGGGTGTAGGAGGCAAGACACACACCATGATCCTAAGACCTTTAGAACTTCCTGTTTCATTATAAGTATTTCCCCATGATTGTTTCTAGTCACCTTGTGTCTCAGTGGAAATGATGTGGTGCTAAGTTAGGAAATGCGTTTTCTCAAACTGAATCGCCCAGTCATAGAAGCAAAGCAGAGAACTGCGATACACTGAAAACTTAAGACACTTAACGAATTTTCTCCTCTTGTGTTTTCTTAAATTCTAAAAAAGACTGAACTGCTAGATTGAACTTTTAGGTGTGTATATATCTTAAGAACTGGGGTTTATTTAGCTTGTCTGATCTATCTGATTTGTGACTAGTTTTCCCCTGTTACTATAAATACAAAAATTCCTGAAATAAACTACAGTCAACCCAAACATTTGCCCAAGAAAGAAAATAATAGAAGAACCACCGACTTGCATTCTCTGCTCTTGATGCTGCTCTCGCTGAAGTTTCTGAGTTTTACCAGGGCCTCTGCCCACCGTGTCAAAGCAGTCTCCTAAATGCCACTACAATCTGATCCTTTCTGCCTGTCTTCTGAGGATCACAGAGCTCCAAAGTTTTATAGGCATTTTTATTACATTTCACAGCATTGCCATGTCAGGGTGACATTCTGCTTTGAACCACAACATATGAGAATTGGAGAGGATTTCAGAGATCACCTAGTCTAAGCTGTTCATTTTGCAGATAAGAAATTGAGGCTCAGAGAGGTGAAGTGAATTGCTCAAGGTCACACAGCTCATTAACAGCACAGCTGGAAAAAAGACCCATGCTCTTCTAACTCCTAATCCCAAATTCTTTCCATCAAACCTCACGGCCTTAGATTTTCTCTTATGTCCAGAGGAAGGCGCTTCCTGTCTAGCTTTAGGCCATGAGCTTACAGATGGAAGGTAGCATTACCCATTCCCAAATCAGAGCTCCATCCATTACTGCCCATTACATATCTTCTCAGTTTTAAAGGGGGGGAAAAAAAACTAGCCTGCACTTTCTGCTTTTATATTCATTATCTGTTAGTTGCTCTCATTTTTTGGTAATGCTTTTACTGATTAACTTGGTCTCTGCAATATAAAATGGTGAAATGCATTATTCTGGGTAAATGTGATGTTATTAATGTGTTTTATTCTAGTTATGGGTCATTATTTCCGATAGATGTTATCATCCCAGTACTGAGACCTAGCAGGTGGTCTCACTAGAAGTTATAACAGTTTCCTTAATGGTCTGGTAAGAATGTCATTTGCAGGGCAGCAAGGGCAAAGAGAAATTGGTCCCAGAGCTAGCTTGCTTCTATACTCATGCCCAAGCTTGAGCAAGCAAAAGTAAATACATATTTTCCTACTGATCAGCTGGGTATTTTTTCTGCCTATCTATTTTCAGTAAAAGTCATGAGGATCTATGTTTATTTATTTCCTATTTATAGTCTCTCCTCCCCCAATACTACTACTAATAAATCTGGCAAGCTTTGCTTTTCTAATTCTTAGAGGAGATAGGTCTCATTGTCTCCTGAGAGGAACCAACACCCATTCAAGCAATGAGATATGATTAAATCCATTTGACCAGGTGAAAGACAGGCTGCTGGGAAGCAGAAATCAAGAGACAATTTTTCCATTAGAGGTAGCTTACTCTTGAGAGAAACTATGATAGCTATTGATGAGAGAAGTAGAAATTGTATATTTAAATGTTAACACCCTAATGTAAGAGGCATGCATGCTAGAAATTGTTAAATAATTATTTATTATTAAGGGTGTATTATTAAATAATAGCACATCTTGCTATCAATAGCATTTTAGATTCAATAAGATACAACACTTAGTCACCATTTAATAAAACTAAATATATCTAAAGCTAGGAGATTTGGAGAACTAGTCTAGCTTCTTCATTTTATATTTTAGAAAGTATGGCTGGAGGAAACTAAGTTGTCCTTGATTACATAGCATTCTTATTTATGAAGGTGACAAGTCAGGTTTTAGAGGTCATCACTGATGACTGTTTTGAACCTGGCTTATTGAAACAACATACTATCATTTTTGTCCATACAGTGAGATTCCTTATTTCTTCTAATGCATAAGAATATGTGTGATCTAACAAGGTAAAGTGATAAACTTGTTCTTATATTTAGGAAACTCCCAGGAAACATAAAATCATGATTTTCCAACAATAGATTTTAAGTTCTTGGGTGAGATGGTGAGGTTTCTTAATATTTTAAGAACTATCATTTTTGGGCAAGGAAAGGATAATGTTCCTTTAACATTTAGAGAATTTCAGATAAACAACATGGGCAATAATCAGTGGCCTTGAGAATAAAATAATGTAATTTAATTTCTTTTTCACACTGCTATCTTCTATCTATAAGTATTATGGACATTCTTGTGTTTTTAATCTTGGCAGTGAGTCAAAATTCCTCCTGCTTTTCCCTTTTTTAATAGCAATTTCAATGTTTATACAAACAATGCACATATGTACTTCTGAAATCAAAAGGTATAAAAGACTTTTCCTAGACTTCAAACTCCAGTGTTGCCCAGAAACAGACACCATTGTTCTCCTAGCCATTTCTTTTGGCATTTCTAAGTTATACCTATTAGCTCAGTTCAGTTCAGTCACTCAGTCGTGTCTGACTCTTTGCGACCCCTTGGACTGCAGCATGCCAGGTCTCCCTGTCCATCACCAACTCCCCGAGTTTACTCAAACTCATGTCCATTGAGTCAGTGATGCCATCCAACCATCTCATCTTCTGTCGTCCCCTTCTCCTCCTTTCTTCAGTCTTTCCCAGCATCAGGGTCTTTTCCAGTGAGTCAGTTCTTCGCATCAGATGGCCAAAGTATTGGAACTTCGGCTTCAGCATCAGTCCTTCCAATGAATATTCAGGACTGATTTCCTTTAGGATGGACTAGTTGGATCTCCTTGCAGTCAAAGGGACTCTCAAGAGTCTTCTCCAACACCACAGTTTGATATCTATCAAGTAATAGATTAAGACATGACTTCTTTCTTGTACAACCATATGTTTCTTAATCAGCTTTATTGAGGTATAATTGACCTATAATAAATGGTGCAAATTTTAAATGTCCAATTTCATAAGGCTTGGCAGGTGCACTGCCTTGTAAAACTATCACTCCAATCAAGATAGTGCATATATAATCCCTACTCAGAATGTCTTTGTGCACCCACATAATCCCATCTTGCCTCTACTTCCTGTAATCCCTTCGCCTTCCCCCTGACAATCACTATGGTGATTTACTGTCACTATAAACTAGTTGACATTTTCCAAAATTTTACAGAAATGAATCATGTAGTAAGCACTCTCTTTCTTTCTGATTTCTTTCATAGAGCATAGTTATTTTGAGACATATCCATGTTTTTTCATCTATCAGTAGCTCATTCCTTTTATTGCTGATTAGTATTCCTTGGTATGAATATGCTATAACTTGCTAATTTGTTTTAATTATTTACTGCACATTTGGATTGTTTCTAGTCTTTGGCTATTGCAAATGAAGCTGTTAACATTTATGTACAAGACTTTCTATGGAAGTGTACTTTTATTTCTTTTGCATAAACATCTAAGAGTGGGATGATTTGTCACATGGTATATGTGTGTGTGCTCAGTTGCTTCAGTCGTGTCTGACTCTCTGCGATCCTATGGACTATAGCCCAGTGCCCACCAGGCTCCTCTGTCCATTGGATCCTATAGGCAAGAATACTGGAGTGGGTTACCGTTCCCTCCTTCAGGGGATCTTCCTGACCCAGGGATGGAATGCATGTCTCCTGCATAGCAAGTGGATTCTTTGCCCAGTGAACCACCTGGGAAGCCCTTGTCATAGAAGTATGCTTTTCAAAGTGGTCCTACTATTACTATCTACATCCCCATTTCCAGTGTATGAGAGTTTTGGGCTTTCATATCCTCACCAACACTAAGAATGATCAATTATATTTTAATCTCGAATGCATGTATGCTAAGTCACTTCAATCGTGTCCGACTCTTTGCAACCCCATGACTGTAGCCCGCCAGGCTCCTCTGTCCATGGGCTTATCCAGGCAAGAATACTGGAGTGGGTTGCCAAGCCATCTTCCAGGAAATCTTCCCCACCCAGGGATCAAACCTGTCTTTCTTACATTTCTGTCTCTTGTAAAGGATTCTTTACTACTAGGGCCACCTGAGAAGCCTTTTTTAATCTTAGATGTTCTGATAGGTGTGTATATGTATTTTATTGTGATTTTTAATTTCCTTTTACCTAATTACTAATGATATGAAATAGAATCAATAATATGACAAAATGAGTGCAACACTCATCTTGGGTACAAAATCTGAGAGGATGCCAAGAAATCCAGGAATCACAAATTGGCATGTACATGCTGCTGTAGTTAAAACAGATAATGAACAAGGACCCACCCTGGAGCACAGGGAACTCTGCTCAATGCTATGTGGCAGCATGGAGGGGAGTCTGGGGGAGAATGGATGTGACCGAGCCTCTCTGCTGTGTACCTGAAACTATCACAGCTTTGTTAACTGGGTATACCCCAGGATAATATAAAAAGCTTGAAAAAAGATCGATAATAGTTAAAACTAGAAAAACACTGAAAAATACCCACAATGAACAAAGTATCAAAACGAATAAATAAAGACTGAATGATATTACTGACTTTTCCTTTTGTTTCAGACTCCAACACGGCAGAGTGCTGCACGTACTGGGGGATTTTTTGCTTGTATTTATTTATTACGTTTATATTCTCTTTGTGAAGTATCTATTCAAATCTTTCACTTTTTTTCCTTTAGATTTTTTTTTTTTATTATTGAGTTTGTGCTTACTAGTTCTTCATTACACATGTGTTTGCACAGATTTTCTCCCAGTCTGTGGTGTATCTTTTCTTAACAACATTTTTCAAAGAGAGAAATTTCTTAATTTAGTGAAATTAAATTATTGATTTTATTATTTTCTAACTTTATGAATTGTGATTTTTATGTTGAAAGAAAACTTTGCTCAACCAAAAGTCTCAAAAGAGTTTCTGCTATCTTTTCTAATGGAAATAATATAGCTTTAGGCTTTATAATTAGAAATATGACACATTTTGATGGTTAATTTTTATATAGATCAAAGCTCTTTGTTTTGCATATGATTATCAAATTGTTTCACCTGCATTTGAAAAGACTGTCTTTTCTTCATTGAAACATCTTTGTGAAACCTGCTTTCTTTCACAGAATTTTGTTATTCTCCTTCAAAAATGTGTTGGCTATTTCAAATCCCTGATCATTCCATATGAGTTTTAGAATTGGTGTGTTAGTTTCTACAGAAGAGGCTGCTCAATTCTGACTGAGATTTCCCAGAATCTGTAGATTAACTAGAGAAAATAATAATAATAAAAAAAAACATAATTAATCTGATCTATGGTGGTGGTGGTAGTTTAGTCACTAAGTCGTGTCCGACTTGTGACCACATGGACTGTAGCCCACCAGGCTCCTCTGTCCATGGGATTCTCCAGGCAAGAATATTGGAGTGGGTCACCATTTCCTTCTCCAGGGGCTCTTTCCAACCCAAGAATTGAACCTGGGTCTCCTGCATTGCAGGCCAATTCTTTACAGACTGAGCTACGAGAGAATCCCTTCTGATCCATGAACATGGTTCATCTTTCTATTTTTAAATGTTTTTTGATTTTCCTGAGGACTATTTTGTAGTTTTCAGTGCCTAAGTTTTGTACATCCAAGTCAGATTTATCCCTATAAATTTAATACTGTTTGATGATATTGTTTTTAGTAACTTCAATTTTTGATTGTTTGTTGGTAAAATATAGAAACGCATTTGATTCCTATGAATTAATCTTGCATCCTGTAATCTTGCTAAACTTATTTACTGGTTCTGATACCCTTTTGATAGAGTCAATAGAATTCTTTTTTCCATAAATGATCATACTGTCTTTAAATAAAACACATTTTACTTCTTCCTTTTCAGAATGTATGTTTTAAATTTCTTTAACTTGCCTCATTGTGCTGGCTGGAACCTTCAGTACAATGCTGAATAGATGTGATGAGAAGGACCATCTTTGTTTTATCACTGTTTTGAAAAAAGAATTATTCATACTTTTTATGAATAAGCATTTTGTTAGCTGTAAGTTTTCTTTTCTTTCTTTCTTTCTGTTTTTTGGAGAGGGGATCCCTTCTGTGTTTAGTTTGCTAAGAAGTTTAAATTAGAAATGTATAATGGTTTTCAATTTTTAAAAAATTTATTGAGATGATCATAACTTTTATCTTATTTACTTGTTAATATGATAAATTACATCTAAGAATACTCAACTAATCTTCCATTCATGGAATAAACTCTACTTGGTTGTGAGACCCTATCTTTTCTACATAGTGTTAGATTAGATTTCCTGAAATTTTAAAATGATTTTTGCATCTATATTCATGAGACTTATAGAATTATAATTTTTTAAACATTTTTGTCCAATTTTGGGAGAATGTATTGGCCTCATAGAATTAATTGGGAATTGTTCCCTTTACCTATGTTTTTCTAGAAGTTTATATAACGTTGGTATCATTATTTATTAAAAGTTATCTAGAATTCACCAGAGAGGCCATCAGGTCCAGAGTTTTCTTTATGAGGAGCATTTTTACTTAAAGTTCAGCTTTAAATAAAGGTAAAAGGCTATTCATGTTATCTATTTCTTCTTCACTGAACTTTGATAATTTGTGCCTTTTTAAAGCAGGTTTTACATTTCATATAGGTTGTCATCATTTTTTTCTTTAAATGTCTTCAGAATTCATAACATTCTGCTTCTTTCATTTTTCACATTGGTGATTTACTTCTGTTTTTTATTTCTGATCAGCCTTTTAAGGTATATATCAGTTTTATGGCTCTTAAATAACCATGACTGGATAGCTCAGTCAAGAGAGCATCTTTGCATTTTTATTGTTTTTCTGTTTGTTATTTCATTCATTTCTGTTCTAATCTTTATTATTTACTTTTTTATTTTAATTTGCTCTTTTTTTGAGTTTTTTTAAGGTAAAAATTAAGGTCATTGATTTGGGACCATTTTTCTATTGTAATCTAGTTTATTCAGTGCTATTAAATAAATGTAATTACTGTCATTTAAGTACTACTTTAGCACCTTCAAACTTTGATATGTTGTGTGTTCATTTGAATTTCACTCAAAATATGTTATACTTTTATTTCACTGTTTTAATTTTATTTTTTATCCATTGATTATTTAAAAACATGTTTAGATTCTAAATATTTCATGATTGGCCACATATTGATTAGTTATTGATTTTTAATTTAATTATATTGCCATTAAGGAGCATAGATAGTTTGCACACTTTTCAAATTACTTAGACCTCTTTTATGGCCCAGAGAGTGTTTCATAAATATTCCATTTGTATTAAAGGACTGTGAGCTGCCATTGTCAGGTGGAATTATTAGGTGAAGTTGATTGATAATGTTTTTCATGCATTCTTTATACCTATTGATTTTATGTTGACATATTCTCTCAATTATTGAGAGAGGGGTATTGAAATTTCTAACCAAAACTGCAGAATCTAGACTAGTTTTATCCTATGGCTGTTATTTCCACAAATACATTCATTATGCTGGGCCTGGGGAAGACAGAGTTTGAAGAATTCAAGTCACTCTTAAAACTTTTGGACCAGAAATGGCATATTTGGTTGACAAGACATAATCACATGGTCCAAACAAGGAAAGCTGGAAAATATGGGGGAGGGAGGGTCACATGGGATGGTTGGTAAGCAATAACCATATTTTCTATAATAAATTTTACTCAGTATCAAGTGAGAAGTACTCCCATCTTTATCACAGTGTCGTATATAGAGATGACTCTACATTGACTTCTACATAACAAATTTTTAGACTGTCTCATGCATCAAAATGCACATCTCAGACCTAAAAAAGGACTTTATAACTTTTAAAATATAATTAAAATTCCAATTTAATGAAACCTTTGAAATGGAACAGAGTCATTCCGACCTTAAGTGTTAATCACTCAGTCTTGTCGAATTCTTTGCGACCCCAAGGACTGTAGCCCACCAGACTTTCTGTCCATGAGATTTCCCAGGCAAGAATTCTGGAGTGAGTTGTCATTTCCTTTTCCAGGGGATCTTCCCCATCCAGGGATCAAACCCACATCTTCCGAGTTGCAGGCAGATTCTTTTCTGTCTGAGACAACAGGGAAGCACCATTTAAAGAAATAAAAGAACAATGAACTGCTTTTTGTCATTGTGTACCAGTTTGATGATTGTAATATGTAAATAATTACATATAATCTTTACAGAAACTATATTTTTGTCCCAATTTCTAAGATTATGACACAGACCCATATACATACAAGTAATTAATACATGGACAAATAGTTAAAATATTAGACAAATTATTCTTTGGGTCCTCATGCCACATCCATTTTACGATAAAGTTCATTTTGTAGGTTTTCTGTATTGCTACTAATAGGAGTTTATTGTTTTGCTCAATTACTGGAAAGTGGATTCAGGGAGGAAAAAAAAAAGATAAAAACCATTTGTGCAGTTGTGTGACACTTGTGTTTCAGTTAAGTGACAGCTGTGTTTCACTTGAACTGATAAATGTGTATCTGTGTGTGTCCTCAGTTGCTCAGTCATGTCTGACTCTGCAACACCCTGGACTGTAGCCCACCAGGCTCCTCTGTCCATGGCATTTTCTAGGCAACAATACTGAAGTGGGTTGCTATTTCCTACTCCAGGGGATCTTGCTGACCCAGGGATCAAACCCACGTCTCCTGCATTGGCAGGTGGATTCTTTACCACTGTGCCAGCTGGGAAGCCAATAAGTGTATATGGTAAGCAATAATTCAGGTGTCCCCAATAAATAAAGATATGTGATCTGTTATAAGCATATTAAGATAGCTATCTTTAACACTTCAGAAGCCTATCATGAAGGAAAAGATTATGCTGGTTATGCATGGCCCAGTATGAGGCCACAGATAATCCCTTTCTATAGCACCATGATTGAAATATACATGCACATAAATACACATATAGGTATTCATATATGTACACAAATACGAGGAACAGTGGTAAAGAAACTTGAATGCCAATGCAGGAGATGAAAGAGATGTGGGTCAGATCCCTGAATCTGGAAGATAATCTGGAGAAGGAAATGGCAACCTACTCCTGTATTCTTGACTGGGGACTCTCATGGACAGAGGAGCCTTGTGGGCTGCAGTCAATGGCATTGCAAAGAATTGGGCATGGCTGAGCATGCACACACACATATATAAATTATAACATATGAAGTAGGTGTCATATATACACATGTATGTTTGTGTACAGGTATACATGCATAAAAACATACATGGATGCATATGTGTGTGTTTTCCATGCTCAGACGATTCTTAGGTTTCTTAATCCCCAAACAGCTATGTAGGAGAAAGAATATCTCCCTGAAGAATCAGCACCTTGAATGATTTAGGGCTGATTCTTCCAACCTTTAGTGGATGCTGTTTTGCCAAGAGGAGGTAGAACTCCGCCTTCCCATTTATAAACTCAGGATGCCTCACCTGTGAGGTATGGTTATTATGATTCTGTTAAGAAGGTAAAAGATCCATAACTAAAAAACCTCAAGCAGGAAGGAGTTACTAAGATCTTTCACATAAGCAATAGAAACATAATTCTCTCTTCAAAGGTCAGATTGAATGTTTTTTATTTCATTGCAAAAACACTGAGTAGAAAGAAAGAAAGAATGTGAGACACAAATTAACCTTGTCAAATGAATAGAAAAGTCAGCAGGGATGAATTACGTACTATTCTAAACTGAACTGAAATCTCTCTTCAATGTTTGGTCGTTTTGCTTAACTTTTGTTTCATTTTTAAACAATCAACTCTCAAGCTTCAGTGTGCTTGAAAAGTTTAAATACAGTAAAAGTGTTGATATATCTTTTTGAAGTATTTAATTTCCTTTTTTCCTTCAGAGTTGACATTTTGCTTTCTCCTTTTCTTCCCAGCCTGTTTAGATGTTCCCCCTTGTTTTTGTTCTATGCAATTAACACTGAGCAAAGTAGTGTATGGTACTCTGCAGCTTTTATATCCATGAATAGAATGAAAATCTGTGTCTGCT
This sequence comes from Antilocapra americana, assembly GCA_007570785.1. Classification (NCBI taxonomy): domain Eukaryota; kingdom Metazoa; phylum Chordata; class Mammalia; order Artiodactyla; family Antilocapridae; genus Antilocapra; species Antilocapra americana. Next base: position 2,695,051 of record ML661908.1, on the reverse strand, counting down.
CTTTCAAGCTCTGAGAGTTTGCACTTGATTTTAGGGCTTGACAGTCACCTTTCAGCAATTCTGTTTTTCTAAAGGTAACTCCAAGCCAATACCATGTGTAGAATAGAATCAGCCACATACACTATATAGATTACAAGGCAATTAAAAGTTGGTTTAGAAATACTTTCTTTAGGAGAATACCAAAAACATTTCATTAAAGAGATATTCATGATCATACTTTATAAAAGGTCCTCTGCTGTGACAAATGTGTGAAATGATATAAGATATTGCATTTCTCTACAATAGTATCTATCTCCAATTTCCATCTCAATCTCATCTCTTTTTCTTTCTCTATTCTTGGAAAATGGGCTGGTGCATAGTGCCCTTGGATGTGGATTCAAACCAAGGCAATGACTGAAATAATATTAACGAACCAAGGGTAAGGATTTGACTATCTCCTCAACCTATGTGTACTGACATTTTCAAAGGGCTGAAGTTCAGGTCCAAACTAATAGAGCTGTAAAGAAAGATACACGCGTTTGTAGCCACAGGGTCTGTACTATGTCGTTGAATTATGCTGATTTAATTCAGTTAGGGTCATGGTCATAGTTTCAGCAATATCTTGGCTGCTTTTTTTGTCATTAGTAAATAGGATGAAAGAAAATTCATAAAGTGAATTCTTTTGTGTATTATTTTTCAAAGAGAAAAAAAATACCCCACCAATATTCAGACTCTAAGAACTGAAAACTCCAAAGCTTTAGGTAGAAAACCAAGGTAAAACATAAAGGTTCAGTTTATAAGATTGAATTGGAGGTGGATAGGAGGCATGCACGTAAGTATCCTGGTCTGTGATTTTTGTAAACTGTGCTGCCATTGTTGGCATCGTTATGGAGATGTTTCCCTGGTGATTTCTTTTCATGAAGAAATAACACAACATATATCAATACATCCTTTGCTTGTGGACTTATCTGAGTGAAGCAACTGACCAACGTGCTATGCAGTTTAATATGCCTTCTGTTTCTCTTTGTGTTTTCTTGCTCTCTCTGCAACACTTTCATCTGGCCTGGCATTTCCTGCAGTGTTCTTACCCCCGGTACACCCAGTGCTGTGCTGTGGTTAGTTGCTCACTCTTGTCAGACTCTTTGTGTCCCCATGGACTGTAACCTGCCAGGCTCTTCTGTTCATGGGATTCTGCAGGCAAGAATACTGGAGTGGGTTGCCATTTCCTACTCCCCCTGGGATTGAATCTTCCTGACCCAGGGTTTGAACCCAGGTCTCCTGCATTGCAGGTGGATTCTTCACCATCTGAGTCACCAAGGGAAGCCCAGCAAATCCAATTTACATACCTAACTTAGTTCACCTGCCTCTTCACTCTTCATTCTTCATCCTGATCCACATTTCCTCCTCTCCCAGCCCATATCTCGACTGTTCTCCTGACCACAGAATCTTCTGCCCATTTCTGGCAACAACCTTGTGTCCTATCCAGATTACTGGATAATGAGAGCAGTAAATGAGAGCAGATGACCCTCTGTTTATAGAAGAGCAGCGTGATGCAAAATAGATGTTTTCCTGACCACCCAGATGTGTATAGAACATGGATATCCCAAAGAAAGTAAAAATTATATGGCATACTTTTGAAATTTGGGAAAATAGCAGCAGTCTGCCATGTCTCAGAACTCCTCTGAGGGGAATATAGACAATAAGAACTGAAGCTCCAGCTGATCCTTGAGAATTTAACAAGATAATGAGAGCTAAGACATAAAAGGATCTCGATCAGAAGCCAGGCTAAACTGGGAAATACCCCAAGAGTCCTTATAAACTTATGGTGCCTATCTTATCAGATCAGAATGAAGGAGCTTCTGATAAATCACCTGGAAATATTCATTTATAAATGAGAATAAAGCTTGTACAGAGAAATACAAAATCTTGGCAGGAAGTTTCTGAGCAAGATTAGTAGAGATGGGATTTCTTAGGCGAGAAACACTCCTTTTAGTTCCTGAGGGATGAGTGTGCCTCAATATCATTTTTCAAATTATTCACCCAGATTTTTTAAAGTGTTTTGGGAGTATAGTCCCTTTTCTCAGTTATTTTGTTAGCTTGACAGCTCTGCACGTTCGAGGAGACCCATGGTGCCAAAAGGAAGCAAAAGGCACTATTATCTGTCTAGCACCCAATCTGTGCCTGTGCTGTGCTAGTTCTAGACGTTTTTATTATCACTGTCTTCACAATAACCCTACCAGTTATTCTCACTGTTTGAATGAAGTTCAAAAGAAGTTCTTGGTGGGGTTACTCACCTCCATCAGGCTGACAGTACAGTACGTCAGAACTCTTTTTAACACAACATATGTCCTGAATATCGGAGAAGGCAATGCCACCCACTCCAGTACTCTTGCCTGGAGAATCCCATGGATGGAGGAGCCTGGTGAGCTGCAGTCAATGGGGTCTCGAAGAGTCAGACACGACTGAGCACCTTCACTTTCACTCTTCACTTTCATGCACTGGAGAAGGAAATGGTAACCCACTCCAGTGTTCTTGCCTGGAGAATCTCAGGGAAGGGGCCAGGGTGGGGGTGGGGGGTGGTGGTGCTGGTGGGCTGCCATCCACGGGTCGCGAAGAGTTGGACCGACTGAAGCGACTTAGCAGCAGCAGCATGTCCTGAATATAGGGGTTTTGTACAACCTTCTTGGTGGTTTTGATGTAGGAGATAGATGTAGGTGATGTAGGAGATAAATGTCCAGATTGGACATTTACAACTAGCCTGCTGTGGCATTTCCTAAGGCAAGAGATAGGTGGGCCCCAGTTGAGGAATTTACAACCATCCTCTCGTTTCCAAACAGCTGGTCCTTGCCTCTTGCAAACATCTCAAGGTAATAATCATGGTAAGGACAAAGAGAGAGGAAAAAAAAAAAAAAAACCCTGTTAGAGTAAAGGATTAAGGGGTCTTCAGCTCTCCAGTTTTTAAGAAAGGGAGATACTACACATGCGCAGAAAGACTCTCTGTGGGTCAAGGGATAATGCCAGGCCGTGATGAGTCTCACTCCTCCCGGGAGCCTTCACTTTAAGATCCAGCTTGGCTGAAGAGTGCACATACACCCCAGCAGAGGGTCCTGAGAAGAATTAACCATGGCGTGGGGGGTGGGAAGTAAAGCCAGATGATTGGCCCGAGGGAAGACAGAGACTCGGAAAGCTGCCACCTTATAAAGGATTTAAACTTCCCAGAGGCGTGACTCTCTCCCTGAGTTCACCTGTGCGCCTTTCCACGTGTACTCTTCTTGTGAATAAACTTTTTACTTTATGCTTTACCTTCTGCCGCCTCCCCTGAATTCATTCTTGACTAGGCAGGCAAGGACTAGGGACTCTAGCCCTAACTGCTGGCTCCTGTGGTCCAGTTAGGACTCCTGGTCTGGGAAACGAAGACCTTGCTTCCATCATTTCCAGCCACTGATCACTGCTGCTTGCTGAAAGCTACCTTTTATTGTTGCATGAGTCTGAAATCAGTTTTGCTTTATTATTTTTTTAACCTACAGACTTAGGCAGTATGGAGAATAGCTCAAGTCTAATGCAATTAAAATCATGCCAGCTTTACTACTTAAACATTCAAATATCTTTCTTTCTTTTTTTTTTTTACATATTAATAGCTTTGAGTTAAAAAATAAGGGACATTCTAAAAGAATATAGAAGGTAGCATCTTCATTTGCTATTTATACATGAGCTGGACATCACAGCAGAGCAATAAGGTCACTGCATTTTTTTATGTTAAGAAAGTCTACTTTTTCCAAGTGGAAAAATTTACATCGTTTGAAGTACAACACACACACAACTGAAGATTAAGCTTTTCCTGGAAAATTATGCCTCACTTATGGTTTAGAGTGGGTTCAGTATGATTTTTACTTCTGTTTGTCTCTGTCTTAACTATTTCACCTCTCCTTTATTTCTTCTAACTGAAATGAAGGTTCTTGTACAAATCCTGTGCTCTGAAACCTAGAGATTGGCAGGTGGATCTCCTCTGTGATTGTCTTCACCTCTACAAGCTCACAGGCCAAGCTCCCATCCTGGAGCTGCTCAGCATCCATTCACTGAGGTTTTCCTCTTGACTTCACATAAAACACCAGATGTGAGCCGCTTGAATTAAAGTGGGTTGGAAGGAAAGGCAGAAACAATGTTTAGCCAAATCACATCCTTGTCTCAAATCTTTGAATTAATTTTGTCTGTTTTATGTTGCTGGCATTGGTACATCTCTTCCTGTTCAGATCATTAGCGTGTGCCTCACTGTTGAGCTGTTGTAGGCTTGGCTTCATTTTTCTTCTTAGTGAGTTTTGGAGAAAAAAATCCTCCCTGTTGGCCCCTTCGGATGTTCTTTCTGAATTTTTGGCTACTTCAAGAACAGGATAACAAAACCCAGTGAGCCATTCCTACTATATATGCAGGTGCTTGCTACACACACATCTGAGATGTGTGCAAGAACTATAGGTGATTCCTTTCACCTTGAGAATCACCCAGGCCAATGTTAGGTTTCTAAGATTTGTTTATTTTGGAACAGAATAATGACACACACAAGTGCAGTAGACCCTGAGTTTCTGGAAGAGATGGGAATCTCAGGAGGGGAGGAACAGTTGCTTTCTCCCCACCTCTGCAAGTCCCATGGAAACCCCTGTGAAGTTTCTGTGGACATGTGGGACTTGATGGATTGACTGTGCTCTCTCAAGAGTTTGCATATCATCTTCTTTACTGATCTGATTGGGAGACATGTTTGCCTGTTCTTTCAGCCCTGACTGCAGGAGGTGATCCATTCTACATTTCCATTTGCTTACCACATCTCACTCTAGAATTGAGGCATCATGGATCAATGGGACAACGGAATGGAGTAGAAATTTCAATGATTCTATTTCATGAGATCAGAACTGCTTCTAATTCTTGGGAAAGGAAGGAACAAAGGTGGTCTTTAGGAAGCCTTCCTGCTGTTGACTTAAAAAAAATAGTCACAACCTAAAAATTGAGAGTTATGTTATATTTGGTGGGAATTTTTAGGATTTCAAGCATGGGAAATAGCACCTCAAGTGGCTATGAGAGTTCCAAGGAGGCAGGGGAAGGAGTTAGTTTATATAGAAGTTTATAACAAGGGGCAAGTAGTCTGAATATCAGAAGATTATTGTTAATTAAAAAAAAAGATATCTCAAGGAATTTAGCACTTTTTTTATGGGAAGATGTTAGAGTCTGGGCTTTTTGAAATCTTGTTTTTTTTTTTTTTTTAAATGTATCTCAGATATCTGGGGCCAGTATCTTGCATTCCCCCCTCCGCTGCCCTCTGCGGGGAGTGGTTGATGATCGTGGATTGTGAATTGTTTTTCCTGGGTGCCCTCCAGGCTTAGAAATTCACATTTGGAGGACCTGAATCACAGATTGCTATGACTTCTTTGTTTGCTAATATAGCAGGAAATATTCCATTACTCCCTGCTGTGCACTGATTGTGTCTTCCAAAATTTATTTGTTGAACCCTAATGCCTAAGGTGATGGTGTTTGGATGAGGGGCCTTTGAGAGGTGGTTAGGTCCAGGGGGTGATTACTCATAAACTGATTAGTGCCTTTATGAGAAAAGCCCATGAAAGGCCCTTGCTCCTTCTACCCTGTGAGGACACAGTGAAAAGACAGCCGTCCTGAAATTAGGCCTTTATCAGGCGTGGGATTGGCCTGATCTTTGACTTTTTAGCTTCCAAAACTTCCAGTGATAAAATGTCTGTTGTTTAATATAGTCAGTATATTGTATTTTGTTATAGCACTCCCCCCCCAAAGGAATTAAGGCATTTCCCAACTTGGAAAACCCAAAGTTTTGTTATAGCTGTAACTATGCCAGGCCACTAAGGAATCACAGTTTAGCCAACTTACTGGTGAAGCGCAAAGACTTATGCCAAAGTCTAAGCATTATAATTAAAAGTTATTTTGAATTTGGAAAACACTTTCTACGTTAGAAAGAAATCTCATAAACATTTTCTCATTTTGCACGTGTGCAGACACAGAAGGTCCCCAACTTACGACTTTTTGATTTTGCAATGGTGTAAAAGCCACACACACTCAGTAGCAACCATACTTCAGATTTTTTTACTTTTGAAATTTTCCTGGGCTTGTGATACGTGGTATATACTCTCTGGTGATGCTTTGCAGTGGCCCCAGTTCGCAGTTTGCCACAAGAACATGAGGATGAACAACCAATACATTTATAACCGTCGTGCACTCACCCATTCTGTTTTGCATTTTTGTATAGTATTCAAAAAATTGCAGGAGATATTCAATACTTCTTTATAAAATAGGCTTTGTGCTAGATGATTTTGTCCAACTGTGAATGTTCTGAGCACGTTCATGGTAGGCTGGACCTTTAAGCTATCATGATAGGTATGTTAGGAGCATTAAATTTTTTGACTCAAAATATTTTTCCCCTTTAGCAAGTTTATTGGGATATAACCATATTGTTAGTAGATGAATATCTGTGTAAATATGAACATATATGCATGGCAATGAGTCCCAGAGGGATATAGAATTCCTATGAAATACCATCTGTTAGGTTGTTGTAAATCTAAGTAGTTTTCAAGGAAGTTGACTGGGTTGACTAGTGGAATCTATCTCAAATATCAAATCATTCCCTCTAAAAACACATAAAACTCCCATTAGCTGGTATTTAAGTGGAACCAAAGGTAAGAGTTTGGGGAAAGATTTTACTCAGAGGAAGTTAAAGGTAATGATCAAGAAGGTTACTCAGTCCACGGAAAGTTGGGAGTGAGCTGTTAAAGGCAAAATTTAGCTCTGATTATATGGATACGAGGAGTAAAATGCAGTCTGTGTTTATTTTCATCCCTGGAGAGACAAATAAGACAGAAAGAAAATGACTTTTGGACTAAAACAGAATCTTAATAAAAGCCACAATGACAATAAATTGGAAGCAGAGTTTAATTATTGTTTTTCTCTGCATGAGTTGTTCTTGGCCTTCTTTGTAAACTTCCTAGCACTTAGTTTAGATTCTTCTTTTATCCTTCATCTGCTGATGTTATTTACATACAGAATTGTGATGTGTGTTATCCTATTATTAAAATAGAACTGGATTTTAATTAAATATCAATTCAGGATCACAGCTTCAAGCTACTTGCCAACACTGATGATGATCAATAGATGTTGAACAAAGAAGATAAATGGATTTTCTGAATAGCCCAATATTTTTCATTCCCTTCTGTTCCTTCTCCAGTTTCTCTGCTTTCCTATTTTCCTCTAGACTTTTTCACTTATCCCCCTTCTCTCTTCCTCCACCTGCTTAATTTTTCATACACGGCGTATATTTAATTTCCTGTATGCTTTTCACCCATTCTGTAGCATGCATTCAAACATGGGGAACCGGAGATGTTGACTGCCAGATCATCACGTTTGCTAATTCACGAATCTACTTCCAGTTGCCAGTTCCCTTGGATTAAGCATATTTGAAATGTTTCTATTATGTGCTTGTTTCAGAATTATAAAATGTTATTTGCTTGATTGTGTATTTATTTTACAACAATTAATTCACCCTGAGTGTTTATTTGGAAAAACCATTGCTTGCAAGAAGTAAACACTTCTAAGTATTCCTGAATATTATATCTAATTATCCTTTTGTTTTTGTAACTCTACATCATTCCCTTCCAAGTTTAGCATTTTGGTCAATTTAACTCTTGCAGAAATTAAAGCTCCTTGTGAGAAACGTTGCTTAGGAAATTTCAGAACTGTGGATTTGAAAGTACTGTGCTGAATTGGTTATATACTTTGTGGAATGAAATCTTTGTACATTATAATAACAAGGTCATCATGGATTTGTTCACATGCCCTAGTTTGCTTCTTTCTTGTACTTATGCATTCATGTATTTTTGCAAGACTAACTGAATATAAAAATAATTTAAAAGCAGTTCAATATCACATGTGGTGCTAATTCACCATCTCATCAGGCCATGAATATGAGTTTACTTATGGCTTGAATGTGTACAGTCAACAAAATTTATTGAGATAGTAACCCTGATTATGTATTTAAAGGTTGAGAAAGTGCTATTGTCTTATCCCCAACATATATACATACACATGTATCTTTGTGTGTGTGGTAACTATTCCATAAATGAATTTGAGATTTTAAATTTTCTTCTCCTGATTAATAATATGAGTTCATTAAAATTTCTCATATTTATGCACTTTTACCTCTTTCTGGGGGGCTTCCCTGGTGGCTCAGACATAAAGAATCTGCCTAAATGTAGGAGACCGGGGTTTGATCCTTGGATCGGGAAGACCCCTGGAGGAGGGAATGGCAACCCACTCCAGTACTCTAGTACTTTTGCCTGGAGAATTTCATGTACAGAGGAGCCTGGCAGGTTACAGTCCATGGGGTCACAAAGAGTCAGACACGACTGAGTGACTAACACTTTCACTTTTTACCTCCTTATGAGTGAACTTTCTTCTTTCTTCTCTTCTTTTTGCTTTGCTTGCTTCGGAAAATTTCTATTTACCTTTGCCTCTATACAAGCAGTTTCCAGAGTGAATTGCTGACTAACTCCATGCACTTCTGCTTAGGTTTGTTCTCTTGACTTTTGTGTGTAAGTACTATTTCTTTAAGAAGCTCACCATGTTACACACCCCTTATCCTTCAGCTGAACACAGGGCTCCTAGCAACCGTGCTCATGATTTCTCCCCTTCACTGGCCTGTAGCTGATGCTGTTGCTTTGCTTCACTACTACTCTGACACACAGCAACTGATTCTCTCCTCTCTTTTGTCCTCTTCCTTTTCTCTTGGGAAGAGTATTGGGAAACATGTCATAATAACATTTTCACGAGTGTGGGTATTGAGGGAGGCTGGCCTACACTGCTGGGGTGGTGCTGTGTGGACTCTGGCTGATGTGCATGGATGGAAATTAGTCACAAGCTTGCTTGATAAGCAAACCTGTGACTTGCTTCCACACTGGCCAATATGGCTGCAGTATATTTTAATGGATGAAAGTGTGGATGAAATATTTATGTGCAATTCTGAAAGAGTCAGTTGAGATAGAAAGCAAGTGATTTCCTAATAGTCCAATGACTCTCTCTAACTCAAATATATTATATATATATGTATAAATTATATACATATATATATATATTTAACAAGGAAAAATGGTGGGATAAAAATTACAAACTGAGAAGTCAGATGAACAGAAGAAAAAATGTCTTATTGAGGAAACCAAAACCTGAGAGAATAGAAGACTAGGAAGGAAATTCATGAAGATTGAATGAGGATGTTAATAAAAAGTGCTTTGGGTACTTCCCTGGTGGTCCAGTGGTTAAGAATCCACCTTGCCATGCAGGGAACATGGGTCCGATCCCTGGTCAGGGGACCAAGCTTCCGCAAGGACAGAGCAACGGAGCCCTGCGCCACAACTACTGAGTCTGTGTACTCCAGAGCCTTCAGGCTACAGCTGGAGAGTCTGCGCACCACAGTGAAAGATGCCACATGATATAATGAAGATCCTGCATGCCACAGCTAAGCCCCAATGCAGCCAAACAAAAATAAATATTTTAAAAAATAAGTTTTGAGAATAAGCCATAGGAGATAATGTTGGAAGTCCTAGAGATGATTTTTTCTGCTACCATAACCTTTGAAATGGTAACTAAATTCCATGTGATATTTAAAAATCAATCAGTGGTATCAACCAGACTGCAGGATTGAATGGAAGAGAGAACTCTGGAGGGGAAGTAGACTAGAGCCTTCAGACACAATGAGTGAAACAAATACTCCTGTGCCCATGGAATTTTCCAGGCAAGAAGAGTGGGTTACCATTTCTTACAGTGGGGGATTTTCCTGACCCAGGGATGGAGCCTGTGTCTCTTATATGAGGAAAGAGACAAAAGGATGTCACATTATCCCAGAGAAATACTCTCCAACTCTTGCCAAGGCAAGATGCTACTGAACTTGACTGAACTTTAATCAAATAACAAATTAAATCCTTTTTTTGGCAGGGGGAGGAAATAAGAGCTATTGATGAAAATGATAGAATGCTCCTGAAGTCCTTCGAAGAGGTGTTCTCCACTCAGTCACTCGCATTAAGACTTTTGCACACTCCAGGCTCATTCTTTGCAGTTTGATGTCCAATGATGCTCATTTTGGAGTAGAATATTTCATAAAAATACGCAACTTGTTTGAACATCACTGACATATTGGCATATTTCTTTTCAAAAATAGAAATGTGCTGTTGGTGAGAATGAATCATCTTATAAAATGAATCACCAAATAGCAGGTTAATAGAGCCATTTAGAGAAGAGCAGAAGTCGCTTTAAATATGTATAATCCCTCCACACACCCTCACCTCACAATTATGACACACACACATCCACATTTTTAGGTATATAAATAGTCAGGTAGATTTCTTCTAAACACAGAAAAGATAAACTTTCTAGGTAAGTGATGACTTTAATTGGTTGACATTTAAGAGGCTTATATTAGGTAAGGAAGCATTTTGTCGGGTGGCTGATTGAGCCATTTAACTTGGCTGCTTAGAAAATTAATTTTGCTCTCTTTTTTTCTAACAGAAATAACTGTTTCCTACCTGAGACTCTTTCCCTTCCACCTCTTCTCTGTAATTCCTAGACTGAAGTGAAATTAATTACTGGGCAGATCATCAATCATTATCTACGGACAGTGGGAAACATGTAAATCACGAAATTATGAAACTCTAAGAGTCATCCATTAACTCCAGTAAGTAGATGGCCAAGCCCTTCTCAAATGATTATTTATTAAAGTATTTATGGAGCATAGATCTTTATTCTGCCTGTTTAAGTTTTTCTTTTTTTTCCCCCAGGCTGTACAGAGAGGAGGAGAAAGGAGAGGGAGAAAATGAACAGCTAAATTGAGATCATCAGGGAGGGCTGGTGTGCTGCAGTCTGTGGGTCTCAAAGAGTCGGACATGAGCTGGTGACTGAACAACAACAAAAGAAAAATATAACTATTTTCCACTTTTTCACACTTGAAATATTCTATCTGCAAATGAAGTAACTATTTTACTTTATTCAAACCAAAATGAAGCAAAAGGTTGGTACATTAATATTCTAGATCTATTTTCTGGATAGACTGGCATGTCAAAGTTTTCCAAGATTAGGGTTGTCCTCTTTACCAGTGAAACAATACAAAGTAAAATATATTATTTGGTATTTCAGAGAAAATTGTATTGTAAGCAACTCAGGGTCATTTAGATAGAGGATATTTATCTTTAAAGAAATATGCTTATGCCTCACATTTGAGATGAAATCACACACCTGTGGGTTAGTTTGCCTGATTCAGGGGATATCCCTACCTAAAACATAGTCCTTTCAAGTCTGACTTGCTAATTGGAATGTTTATTTTCAGAGTCATTTGGTTTTTTAGTTAAAACTGCAGGAAGCCCTTATTTAAATCCAAATATGTGACCCCAAAGAACTGATTCATCAATCCACTTTATTTTCATAAAGAACACTACACCAAAGAACAAAAGTGTCACACAATTGCCAGGGAAAGGAATTTTGTCAGGCAGGTGGGTGGGTAACATACAATTTCACTCATTCCTCAACATAACTCTGAGACTGGCTGGGACCTGGGACCTGGGACCTGGGACCCTTTGCTGCAGTGCTTCAGTTTAGTTCAGTTCAGTTGCTCAGCCGTGTCCGACTCTTTGCAACCCCATGGACTGCAGCACCCCAGGTCTCCCTGTCCATCACCAGCTCCTGGAGTCCACCCACACCCATGTCCATCGAGTCGGTGATGCCATCCAGCCACCTCATCCTGCAGTGCTTACACCTGGACAAATGTCTCCTGGAACAATATAATACAAAGAAACTATAAGGGACTAAATGGAACTGTGTGTATGTGCAGTCGGGACAAATTATGGACCACAAGGTACAAAGACACCAGACTCCCGGGTGCCACTAGGAACGAGGGCCAAAGCAGGGTACTGCGCATGTTACCTGCATGCAAAACCACCCAAGGTATGAACCAACCTTCTGAGCCAGCTTCTGGACCCGCCCCTACCCTCAGCCCATAAAAAGGACCAGCTCACCCTCCATGGCTGGGTGAGCAAGCCAGAGAGCAAAGGAAAGCCTTTTTTTAAAAAACAAAAAACAAAAAACATGTTCTTGCTCCTCACTGCTGCAGTGAGGGCCCCAGTGAAGGTTTGCCTGAATTTCTTGTCTGGCCTCTGATCGATTTCTGTTGATTAAAGAGGCCAAGAACCCTGGTCAGTAACAACTCCCTGAGCTATCATATTCCCATTTTATGGATAAAGGACATGTGAGATTAAATAATTTGCCTCTAATCACACAGTCAGTAAATCTGCTTTTTTTTTTTCTTTTCAGATCTCCATGTGATGAATGCAATTTTTTTTTAAAGATATGGACACAGTGAAAAGAAAAGCTTTTTTTCTTAAAATATTATTACCGGACTAGCACAGTACCCTACAGAGAAACCTCCCGCAGGTGGAAATGTCACATTGGAGCCGCACTTTTGTCGTGGCTGCGGAGGAACCTCCTCCTCCTAACGTTTTCTCGTTTTAGAAGGTGAGGGGGTGGAGGCAAAGAGTGAAAGGTGACTGGGAGGTAAGAGTCACACAAGTTTATCTGAGAACAGCAAAGCGCCCGTGGAGGGTTAAGAGAGAAACCAAGTTCACCCGTGAACTTATGTTGATTGAAGGATAAATCCAGAAGGTAGGGGCCCAAAAACTCCATGGAAGCCTTGTTTTCCTGGTGAAAGAGTATTTACAGAAACAAATGGGGTTTACAGAGAAAGTCTTAGCAATAACAATTTTCATGTCCAAGTCTGTGGCAATTTTTTGATAATCTGTGTTAAAAAGAAATTTGAGTTTCTCAAAAGAGGAGGCTGAGAGGATGACTTAATTACTGTCTTCAGTATATGAGGGATTGTTACAGTATTTGGAAGATGACAACCAGCTGTTCTCTGTCTCCAAAGAGAAAAACAAGAGAAAATGAATTTGCAAAGTGGCACAGACTTAGACGGAGACAAGAGAGAAGATGATTATTATGTATTTTCTTCACCACTGGGGCTATTTTATTGCCACGTGGGGTAATGAATGTCTGTGTGGGGCGGGGGATACTGTGGACCTTTCTAAACTGAGGTTTGGGGTAAATATCTTGTCCACTCCTCTCCATCTGGGCTAAAGTTCTACAGTATCGAGGAAACAGTCACCAGGAACACATTTGAGATGGCTTTGGCACTGTATGAGTTTTATAGTCCCCTTCAGATCCTCTTTAATACATAGAAGTTTATTTTTTAAAAAAACTTCTTACTTTACATTGGAGTATAGCCAATTAATGGGCTTCCTTGGTGACTTAGACAGTAAAGAATTCACCTGCAATACAGGATATCTGGGTTCAGTCCCTGGGTTGGGAAGATCCCCTGGAGAAGGGAATGGCTACCCACTCCAGTATTCTTGCCTGGAGAACTACATGGACAGAAGAGTCTGGATGGTTGCAATTGTGGAGTTGTAAAGAGTAGGACACTGAGCAACTGAGCAACCAACACTTTCCTAGGTGATTAGCAATGTTGTGATAATTTCAGGTGGACAGCAAAGTGACTCAGCCATACATGTACCTGGATCCATTCTCCCTCAAACTCCCCTCCCATCCAGGCTGCTACATAACGTTGAGAAGAGTTCCCTGTGCTATACAGCAGGTCCTTGTCGTTATCTGTTTAAAATATAGCAGTGTGTACCTGTCCATCCCAAACTCTCTAACTTTGCCTTCCTCTCATCCTTTCCCCTGGGCAAACATAAGTTCATTCTCTAAGTTTGTGAGTCTGCTTCTGCTTTGTAAATAAGCCTTAGACGTTAATTTTTAAAAATGCTGCTGTTGTTGCTTTGTCACTAAGTTGTGTCTGATTATTTTGTGACCCTAAGGACTGTAGCCTGCCAGGCTCCTCTGTCCGTGAGATTTCCAAGGCAAGAAAACTGGAATGAGTTGCCATTTCCTTTTCTAGGGGATCTTCCTGACCCAGGGATTGAACCCACATATCCTGCGTTGCAGGTAGATCCTTTACCATCTGAACCACCACAGAAGCCCATTAAAAAATAATAATTCCGGTAAAATTCAGAGTTTCCAAACATGATTATTACATTGACAACAGACTTTAATATATACCCCTCTCTTTACTAAGACTCAATTTTGAACATTCATGATTGCAGAAAATTACCTTAAGAATTTTCAATCACTAGTAAATTTCCAATATGTCTATCCTGCCTCTTGACAATCAATGATATGGGGTTGGTACATAGATAAAGAAAGTTCTTATAATAATAAATATATTTTTTATTTTATTAATGATTTTTTTTGAATAAGATCTCTTTGCAGGTTGAAACTCACAGCTGTAATTCTTCCAACCTAGAGAGGAAAAGATTTTGAAAGGTGTTTGTTGATTTTGTAGGTATGTGTGTGTTTAAGCCCTGAGAAACCATAAAGTGATGCAAAATCAGCTAGGGAACTCCATACAGGGAAAGAGTAACTTTGGCACTCTAGTCAAAATAATCAAAATCGATTTTTTTCAAGAAGGTGAGAATTTGAAACAGTGTTGAAAAAGACGGAACATTTTATTATCTTAAATTCACATTTCTCATTCCATTTTTAAAATGTTTTCCCTTTTCTCTGGTTTAATAAAGGTTACATAGCATTTAAGCACACATTTAACAAATGGAATTTAACAAATATATGTAAATCTATTTTTAAAATAATACAATCACGAGTAAGGTCTTTCCTGATCATTTTTGGTCGAAAGACAAATTTCCAATAGTGACTTAAGTTTTTGAGACTGTAAATAATGGTAAAGATTTAATTCTTACCTAATGAGATTTGTGGCTTATTTAGCAGCTTTATTTGCATGCAGTTAAAAGAAAAGTGTGATAGTTCATCACCATTGATCTATTCCTATATTTCTATGTATGTGGCATAGGGGGCAATACTTTTTAATAAATGCAGAATTATCTATTTTTTCTTAAGAAAACCTTTATTTCACTTGATACTCTAAAATGGCCCTCTGAGCACTTTGTAATGTCAATATGAGTTGTTTACCTGTTTGCTAATAGCAGTTAGATTTCTTGTTAATGACCAGCTTGTAATTGAATGCTGCTAGCTAGTCATTAAAACCCAAGAGATCAGAGGAAACAATTTCTCAGGTTTGTGGCACCTTGCACTGGAGGTTTTTTTTTTTTTTTTTAATTTTCTTTACTTTATTGTGTTGGTTTTGCCATACAATGACATGAAACTGCCATGGGTTTACATATGCTCCCCCTCCAGAACCTCCCTCCCTCCTCCCTCTCGATTCCCTCCCCCTGGGTCATCTCGGTGCACCAGCCCCGAGCATCAGCCCTGGGCTGGCGATTGATTTCACATATGATAATTAACATATTTCAATGCCATTCTCCCATAGCATCCCACCCTTGCCCTCTTCCACAGAGTTCACGAGTCTGTTCTATACATCTGCGTTTCTTTTGCTGTCTTGCATGCAGGGTCCTCGTTACCATCTTTCTAAAAACAGCCCTCTCTCTCTCTCTTTCTCTCTCTCTCTGTCTATATATATATATATTTCTTTTAACATTTGCTTCTAGAGTAGAAGGATACTCAGCACTGCTGTTTTGTTCACCTTACATATTACATTAAATTCAGCTCTCTTTCCTTGCTGAATTTATTTTAAAACAGCTAACAGGGATAGCAGTTCCATGGTATTTACAGAAACAAGAAGGCTCCCACAAAGTTTTAACTTTCACTCTCCATACCTCTGCTGGAGTGCTCTGAAGTCTGTCTTAAAGTGGGAACCCAATACATGGAGGGACTTGACATTGCCAATATCTCCTACCACCTTTTCTTAGCAAACTTAACTTTTTTTTTTAATGCTCTAATATGGCATTTTCAAATTTTTCTTTTCCCCTCAGTTTCTAACAGTTTCCTCCACCTCACAACATACTCAAAGAGGAAGCTGAGGCAATAGAAGGAGATAAATCTCATCTTTTCATCTCTGAGCCCAGGGGTAGAAAAGAAGGTAGAGTGAGAAAAAGAAAGCATTCCTTCCCTAAAGAACACTGACTGGGTGACCCCCAAGCATGGACCCCTCACCCCAGTTTGCAGAGTTGTCACGGCTCTGCTGATTCCTTCCCTTTGGTCAGCGTGAGAGTATTCAACACTTCTGTCTGAGCAACTGGGACATCTCAAGAGTCCATTTTAGGAACTGTGCGCTGGCTCCCAAACACCTAAATTTAAGTCGCTATTACACAAAGCCTACATTTGGGGTATACACAGAACACTCACCATTATATTTCAAAAATATCCCTAAATACATACATGCATGCTTTCTAAGTCACTTCAATCTTGTCCGACTCTGCTACCTGATGGACTGTAGCCCACCAGGCTCCTCTGTGCATGAAATTCTCCAGGCAAGAGTTCTGGAGTGGGTCACCAAGCCCTCCTCCAAGGGATCTTCCCAACCCAGGGATCGAACCTGAGTCTCTGACGTCTCCTGCATTGGCAGGCAGTTATTTATTTATTTTTACCACCTGCACCACCAGGGAAACCCCAAATACGCACACATGTGTGTATTAATCTCTCAGTCATGTCCGACTCATGCGACATCATGGACCGTAGCCCACCAGGCTCCTCTGGCTGTGGGATTCTCCAGGCGAGAATACAGGAGTGGGTTGCCATTCCCTTCTCAAAAATACACACTTAGGTACAATCAAATGCAAACATGTGGATGTATTCTATATGGACATCCTTCATAGAGAAATAGAATATCTAAGGGCTTTGGGTTATGTTTCCAGAACCTGATAAGAAAATTTCTCATTCTGATCCAGTCAATAAAGCAGCAAGTTTTTCCAAGGCTTCTTGAGGGCTGATTGCCAGGCAGAATACATTTTTAAAACTTTTTTGCCCTTTAACTTTATTAAATGCCTGACATTTACCAACATTAGCTGATGGCAGAAGATGAGTCTTGCTCCGTGTGCTGTACCCTGCAACATGATGCAAGACATAAAAAGAAATCTGGACGGAAATGTTGCCATTAGTTTGGAAGTTGCTGTTTAATCTGAGTTATTTTGGGGCAGAAAATGACTCACAGAAGCTAAGTGTTCATACAGAATGTGATATTGTAGGAGGCTGGGATGGCTCTTCATTAATCTTATTTCAATTAGAACTCTTCACAGCCTGCAATTAGAATGTTGCTGCTGTGATGAATCCATACTGTACATGTATCAGCGACGATTTTCTAATGAAGAAAAACAGGACTTGGCATTTTAAAGACAAATTTCCATTTTGGGTAATTCAATAAAGGCTTATGCTTTGTCTACTCTCTCTACACCTTTGGAATTGTCCCTCACAGCTAGTGAAAACTTTTCGATTAATTCTAATCATGTCAAGTACAATTCATGCACATCTTCCAGCATGTGCCCTCACTGTGATGGAACCGCCCCGTAATAATTTGATACTAATCTGTAGTTTAGACTAGGGATCTTTTTCTTAAAGGGCCAGACAGTAAATGTTAAGGCTTGTGGGTCACAGGGCCTGTGTTCCAGCCACCACTCACTTCTGCTACTCAGAAGCAGCCAGAGACAACTGGATATATTTGTGTTTCAATAAATCTTAATTTATTAATTTATAAAAATAGGTAGCTGTCCTGTGAGACCCAGCTTTTTTGAGCTCCTGTTACCCTTTATCTATTTTTCTGGTGCCTGGGAATCTCAGAAAAATGTAATTTTCAAAAGTCCTACTGAATTTGTATAGGTTCTTTAGTCAAATGTATCATGTATCCTTGTAACTTTCTAAAAAATACTTTCAGTACTACTGCTTTCTGTTTTCTGAGTTAACTGTGGAAAACTACATTCTGCATGAATTTTATCTCAATACATGTATTCTTTTACCTCTGCTCCCCACTGACACAAGGAACCAAATTGGCCAAATTGTCCTCCTCATTTTCCTTCTATAATTTCCACCACTACAGAATGACTTTTCTGAGGCATTAAAAATGTCAAGAGGTAACAGCATGAATGTTACTTCCTTCAAGCATTCAAATGACTGGCAAATATTTAACTGAGCTAGGCACCTTGGTAGACATCATAAAAGAAAATGCTCCGTGTTGGAGTTCTTGAATAGAAACAGAGAAATAGACTCTCAAAGGAAGCGTGGGCCAGAGATCGTGGATTCCAGGCTCTCCTTTCAGACTTGCAGCCATTTCAAGGAGGCTAGATGTGCAGTTATTAAACAGGAAACATACAGAACTGTTGTGAGTATTACATACTGAAGTACAGGTGCTAAGGACTGTAGAAATTCTGAAAACACGGAGACATCAAATTGATAAGAGCAGAAGCCCACCTCTATCATTAATGAAGTTCAGAAAAATCCCACCAGATTCCAATGAGGCCACCCTTAAAATGCTGACTTCCTATTACTGAGAAGATCACTTTACATTATTTTGTGCATTCCATATGCTTTTATTGAGTTAAAGTTGTTACGCTAGGCACTGTGGGTCATCAGTGGAGTTGATGGATCCCAAACTCAAAGAGTTTATGGATAAGGGAGAAAGTGCGTGTGTGCTCAGTCGGGTCCAACTCTGCAACCCCGTAGACTGTAGCCCACCAGGCTGCCCTGTCCATGAAATTTTCCAGGCAAGACTACTGGGGTGAGTTGCCAGGTTGTACTCCAAGGGATCTTCCTGGATCAGGGATCAAACCTGTATCTTTTGCCTTGGCAGGAGGAGTCTTTACCACTGAGCCACCTGGGAAGCTCAAGGAGGAAAAGAAGTGTAAATAAATAAAACAAGGCAGAAAGTAGATGCGGTAAGAAAGGAACAAAATGTCATTGGGACTCAGAGGATGAGGGCATAACAATATTAATTTGTAGTTTCGAAATGTCTGCAGGGTTAGACTATAGTGTGATACATCCACTGTAATTCCTTCTTGCCTTCCTCCCTCCCCCCTTCCTTCCTTCCACAGTTCACATAAGAACTTCTCCCTGATCATTAATCATCTTTGCCACACCGGTGGTGGCACTATGTACTAGAATAAAAGAGGATGTTGATAGCATCTCATAGGGGCAGGAGCTTATCTGAGACAAGAAAGGCAAAAAAGGAGTAAGCTTAATATAGTCTGCAGAGCTCAAGAAAGATTGTTATTTCACTTCAGGCTTACTGATCATACAGAAAGAGGACATTAAGAGATGGACCTTCTGGAAAAGGCACGGATAGCAGCTTCAAGTTAATTCTATACTCACTCAAATTTAATAACATGAATATTTTACAGCATGAGGTAGTAAAATAAACAGTGGACTGCGATTTGTAAAGCTTTATGGACATCTAAAGTTGATGGCAGCGCTGATAAACTTAAGCAGAAGCAATAGGGAGTGTTGGAGAACATTAACTTCAGAATGAGATAGATCCAGAGACATAGCCTGATTTTACCACTTACTGTGTCACCTCAGGCAGGTTATCAAACATCTTCATTTGTAAAGGAGTAGCTACTAATAACTCTGTCATTTAGGCTGTTTTTATGTGCAGGTAATTACGAGGACTTCAGTGATTCTAGGCATTGCATCCAGGTATGACAATGTCAAGTGGAACAAGAAGGATGATGATTTTGTTGCAGGAAGAGGGGCTCCTTCCAGGGTCCGAAGCTGGGCTCTTGTCTAACACCTGGAAATGAATTATCTGAGGAGACACATGTGCTGACAAAGCAAGAGACTTTTTTGTGAAGGGCACCCGGGTGGAGAGCAGTAGGGTAAGGGAGCCCAAGAGAACTCCTCTGCTGCATGGCTCAGTCTCGGGTTTTATGGTGATGGGATTAGTTTCCAGGTGGTGTTTGCCCAATCATTCTAATTCAGAGTCTTTCCTGGTGGTGCACGCATTGCTCAGCCAAGATGGATGCTAGCAAGAGGGATTCTGGGAAGTGGACCGACACATGGTGTCTCCTTTAGACCTTTCCCAAACTCTTCCAGTTGGTGGTGGCTTATTAGTTCCATATTCCTTATCAGGATCTCCTGTCATAAAACAACTCATGCAAATGGTTGCCATGGTGCCTGGCCAGGGTAGGTGGTTTCAATCAGTGTGCTTCCCCTAAGAATTTCGTATGGCTTGCTCTATTTCCCTGCTGGCTCATTTCAGGTAAAGAATTTGCCTGAAATGCAGAGACCAGGGTTCTATCCCTGGGTTGGGAAGATCCCTTGGAGAAGGGAATGGCTACACATTCCAGTACTCTTGCTTGACAAATTCCATGGAGAGAGGAGCCTGGTGGGCTACAGTCCATGGGGTGGCAAAGAGCTGGACATGACTGAGCAATTAACACTTTCACTTTCACGGTAAAAGAATTTTCCCAAAGGTTTCTCTTTAGATTTCCCTTTGTATTCATTCAGAACGAATCACTCACCTATTCTTGAAACAATACTTGTCAAGGGGAATCAGATAAATCTTGGCCCACCCGGTGGAAATGAGAGAAGTCAGATTCCCTGAAGCACAAGGCTGTATGGGAAACTGCACAAGGCTGTATGGAAAGCTGTATGGAGTCTTGTACAAAATCAGAAGGCTGGTAGGAAATAATGAGATAGAGGACCAATAATGTCATTGTCATTATTAGGATTAAAAGGGATTATGTTGAGAAAAACATAGAACAGCATTTGGTACATAGAAGGCACTTAATAAATGCTCACTAAAACCATGGCTAATTTTATCACTTCATTTAAGTATCTTAAATGCAGATTTAAGTATCTTAACTGCAAAACATTCTGTAAATTTTCTTCTAGCAGGAATATTATATGCTAATTTTACTTCATATTTTTATATGTGTTCTTTTTCTTAAACTCAATTTCATTGAGGTATAATTTAAATACAGTAAACTGTTGAGATCTTAAACATGATATTTGATGTGTTTAGATAAATTAATACATTCTTACAACCCCAGTAGAACATTTCTGTCACCCTAAAGAGGTCCCTTATGTCTTGTTCCAGCCCACCCTTGAGCCTCATAAATGAAATCATTCATAATGCTACATGTCGTGTCTGGCTTTTTCACTCAATATAACAATTTGAGTTTTATCCATGTTGTTGCTTATGAAATGGGAATCTTAGGTCTTGTTTGTGGAGCTCAAGAATGGAATCCGAGAATACGCACACACTCGTGGGAGGAAAGTACAAAGTTTTCAGCATAAACACTGAGAGGGGGTAAAGAGTCCCCCAAAGGCAGAGACTACAGTGAAGGAGGAAGCAGACAGAACAGGCTCCATCTTGAAAGCAGGAATCCATCTTAGGCTGGACTGTGAACAGTGGGCTTCACGCATGGTCACCCTCTCAGTGGACTCTGAACTCTGCACCCAGTGTCTATGGAAATGGCATGCCAATGGAAAACTAGACCCCCATCCACCCGGTTGTAAATTCTGTTATGCTTATCAGGCTATGACCACAGACCTACTGAAAACTGTCCATTGTTTAACTACCTAGGCTTAAGGTACATGAATCAGGGGTTAACTTTGATGGTATCTCTCTTTTACTTTGCCCAGACTAGTTTCAAGGAATTTGGTGAGGTGGGTTTGAGCACATACACTTAGAGTATATAAGCTTTTCACAAAAACTGGTCTGGGTCCTTGGCTAAGAGGAGACTCTGCCTTGGGCCCCACCAGAATAATAAACTGCCCTCCACTATCTGCATTGTCCTTCTGAGTGCCTTTGTTTCCTGGAACTACAACAATGGCAGCTTTATATCTTTGCCAGTATTCATCTGTATGTTTTTGGTTGGCTCCTATCTTTAAATCATGTTATTTCTAACCAATCAGTTCAAAAGTCAAAATGCTTAAATTAACCTATTTATGGCTTCTCCTGATCCTCAGATTAAGTCACCACCCTTTTTCATGCCCCCTGGCCATTTTACAGTGGACCAGATGTATGGCCTTAAGATTAATGATCACCAATTGGTTTTCCCTCAAGCATATGGAAGAAGTGAATTACTGCCCTTCCCTGGATCTCAGTATTGATAATTTATTAGACCAAGGAACTCTGGCAATTTGGGAGAAAGGACTGGAAAATGTTAGCTTCATTCCAATCCCCAAAAAAGGCAATGCCAAAGTATGTTCAAACTACCACACAATTGCTCTCATCTCACATGCTAGCAAAGTAATGCTCAAAATCCTCCAAGCCAGGCTTCAACAGTACATTAACTGTGAACTTCCAGATGTTCAAGCTGGATTTAAAAAAGGCAGACAAACCAGAGATCAAATTGCCAACATCCGTTGGATCATAGAAAAAGCAAGAGAGTTCCAGTAAAACATCTACTGCTTTATTGACTATACCAAATCCTTTGTGTGGATCACCATAAACTGTGGAAAATTCTTAAAGAGATGGGGATACTAGACCACCTGACATGCCTCCTGAGAAATCTGTATGCAGGTCAAGAAGCAACAGTTAGAACTGGACATGGAACAGCAGACTGGTTCCAAATAGGGAAAGGAGTACATCAAGGCAGTATATTGTCATCCTGCTTATTATATGCAGAGTGCATCATGAGAAATGCTGGATAGGATGAAGCAGAAACTGGAATCAAGATTGCTGGGAGAAATGTCAATAATCTAAGATATGCAGATGACACCACCCTTATAGGAGAAAACAAAGAAGAACTAAAAAACCTTTTGTTGAAAGTAAAAGAGGAGAGTGAAAAGTTGGATTAAAACTCAACATTCAGAAAACTAAGATGATGGCATCCAGTCCCATCACTTCATGGCACATAGATGGGGAAACAATGAAAACAGTGACAGACTTTATTTTGGGGGGGGCTCCAAAATAACTGCAGGTGTTGACTGCATCCATGAAATTAAAAGATGCTTGCTCCTTGGAAGAAAAGTTATGACCAACCTAGACAGCATATTCAAAAGCAGAGACATTACTTCGCCAACAAAAATCTGTCTAGTCAAAGCAATGGTTTTTCCACTAGTCATGTATGGATGTGTTGTACTTTAAAGAAAGCTGAGTGTGGAAGAATTGATGCTTTTGAACTGTGGTGTTAGAAAAGACTCTTGAGAGTTCCATGGACTGCAAGGAGATCCAATCAGTCCATCTTAAAGAAGATCAGTCCTGAATATTTATTGGAAGGACTGATGTTGAAGCTGAAGCTCCAATACTATGGCCACCTGATGCGAAAAACTGACTCACTGGAAAAGACCCTGATGCTGAGAAAGGTTGAAGGCAGGAGGAGAAGGGGATGACAGAGGGTAAAATGGTTGGATGGAATCACTGACTCAATGGACATGAGTATGAGAAAACTCCAAGAGTTGGTGATGGACAGGGTGGCCTGGTGTGCCGCAGTCCACAGGAGGGTTGCAACGAATCAGATATGGCTACATGACTGAACTGAACTGGGACAAACGATATAGTTTTAGGTTAATGGAGTGAGATGTTTACTGAAGATAAGACCAAGGTCTCAGTGTTGTACAGTGACTGCCTAGCAATTTCTACCTCACTTATATTAGTAACTACCTTTTATTATTGAGTAGTATTCCATTAGGACATTAAGGCTATTTCTGTATCTATTGTGAATAAGTGAAGTGTCCCTGGAGAAGGAAATGACAGCCCTCTCCAGTTTTCTTGCCTGGAAAATCCAATGGATGGAGGGAGCCTGTTAGACTATAGTCCATGGAGTAATATTTCATTATATAGATATATTACCATTTCTTTATCCATTCATGGGTTAACGGACATTTAGACTATTTCTGGTTTTGTCTATTGTGAACAAAATGGTTCTATATATTCATTTTCATCTGCTATTGTAGAAATATTCTTTTATTTCTCATGTAGTTTTACCTAAAAGTAGTTATAAACTCATAAGTGAGGCTTTGTATGAAACTGCCGAACTATTTTCCAAAGTGATTGCACCATTTTACCAGGATGAGTAAGACTGACAGTCACACATCATCACCAAACCTTGGTATTATCAGTCTTTTTGTCATTCCAGTGGGTGTGAAGTGAAATCTCATTGTGGCTTTAATTTGCATTTCTCTGATGACTAATTATGCCCATCAACATTTGCTTGTTGGAGATACATTAATTTTTTTTTATGAAGTGGCTTTTCCAGTCTTTGCCCATTTATTTACATGTTTATTATCATTGATTTGATGGTGTCCTTTATGTATTCTGGGTACAGTGTTTTCTCAAATATCTATATTTATACCCTGACTGTAACTACATTTTTTCATTTTCATAGCAGTGGCTTTTGAAGAAATTTTTAATTTGAAGAATTCTAATTTATAATTGCTTTCTATTTAGTCAAGATTTGTTTTTTTTTATCACAAGGAAGCTATGCTAATCTCCTATGCTTCCTATAATTTCATTATTTTAGCTTTTTATGCTTTGTGGTCTTCTAAGTAATTCTTATACAACAAATTTCAACTTATTTCTTTGTTATTAATCTATTCACATTTTATATTTCTTGAGACAATTAAAAAAATCAATGACTTTTCATAAAACATCCTTTGAGGAGTCTATGCATTAATTTACACTTATATACAAAAATATAATTTGTATTAATAAATAAGTGTAATTATATACATGCATTTTTCAAATATGCATTTTCGCTTTTCTTTCCTATTTCCCTTTTCCTAGAACAATGTTCCTACCTAAATATACTCTTATATTAATAAGCTAATAGCTATCTGTCTATTTATCTGTTTATCCATCTATCTCTTCATCTACCTACCTAGCTAGCATGTAATTTATCTATTGTTGAATAGATTTCTTTCATTCCAACAGGTAAATGTTATCTAAACTTGATGGAGGAATCTCCACTTAGTCTTTTCTTCTTAATTTGTACATGTTATTCTACTTTTTTCTAGGTTCCAGTGCTGTAGGGGAGCAATCTGACATCATTCTGATGTTCTTTTGTCATTTCCTTAGTTTAAAATTTTTCTGCTTTTATTTTCTCTGAATGTCATTTGTTTTTTCTTTTCATCTCCAGTAATTTGAAAGGCATGCACCCTCTTTTTATTCTATTTATTATTACCTTTAAAAGGAAAAACTCTTCTGAATTGTTTCTCTAATCACAAATGGTAAAATTGTTTTATTTTTTTTAATTAAACATTTTTATTGGAGTATAGTTGATTTACAATAGTGTGTTCATGTCTGCTATACAGAAATAACGACTGAGTAATATTCCATTATATACATGTATATATACATATACCACAACTTTATCCATTCAACTGTCAGTGGACGTCTAGGTTGCTTCCATGTCCTGGCTATTGTAAACAGAGCTGCAATGAACACTGGGGTACATGTGTCTTTTTAAATTTTGGTTTCCTCAAGGTATGCGCCTAGTAGTGGGATTTCTGGTCATATGGTAGTTTTACTCCTAGTTTTTTAAAGGAATCTCCACACTATTCTCTTGATATATGGCTATATCAATTTACTCACACATCATTCTTACTGCTATCAACTTTTCTCTCAGTTCTTTTAAGGTATTTTTTCTTTTTGAACCTGATTTTGTTTTCTCATTCTTGTCTGTGTGTGTGTGTGTGTGTGTGTGTGTGTGTGTGTATGCACATGCATGTTTATCCATGTTTCAAAGAGTGGCTATACGGATTTTTTTGGTCTGGACAACCTCAGCTTATTCTGCTGTTTATGGAAGCTGTGGTGGGGTGACTCCCAAGCCTGTGACTGTGAGCTCTACATTCCGGATTCCAAAGGTGCCAACAATGCTTCTTGGTTGATGACTCAGTGTGTATTAGCCTAGTAGGCTAGTTAAATCATTTTCTTTTGACTTTGAAATACTCTTCTATTCTAATTATTCTCAAGCCACAATACTTCAATTGCAATAGAAAGAAATCTAACTATGAGAGAAAATTCTCAAAAGCCTGCCTCACCAGTTTCCATATTATTCATGTCTCCTTCTTGGTGGTCAGCACATCAGCTTCAGCGATGAAACATCCTATATGAAGATTAAAACCCTGAAGTTCATTTCCCTCTAAAGGCTATAGTGTTACTAGGTTTTATGATCACAACATGCAGTGTGAAGTGGGCTATGTTCCTTCTCTTTTTTTACCAGAGGAATATTATATTCTTAAGAGGTTAGATGACTAACCTGAGTCATACATCAGTTAAACAAGGGCCTCCATTTAGCACTCAGCTCTCCTGACAGTCTCTACTTGGGGTTCAGGCTGCACTGTAATGTAGTTCTTAAATATTTTTGACATAATTCTTAGCTTGCCATGCTGCCTGTCCTGTCCAGAATCCCCATTCATCTCAATCTCTTGAATGCCTTGTGACCTAACTTTCCTTCTCTAAGTTTCAGTATTAAAAATAAGTAAAACATGCATGATATATATTGGACAGAATACATGACCAGATTTCAAAACTTGTATCCGAACTAAGAGAATCAACTGAGGGTCTCTGGAAGCATTTAGCAATATTCAGTCTTTAAGATACTGGATTGCTGATTTGTGGTTTGCTTTGAATATTTCCTCCCACTCTTTGTTCTGTGAATACTTTCTCATTATTTAATGTGACTAAAATCATCAAGGGAATAATTGACTTATATTTTTAGAATTTTAATTGGTAAATGATATACCCGCACATCACAAAGCTATTTTGTATTGTGAACCAATAAAGGTAGTGCTAATTGCCACACACAAATGTACTCCAAAGTACATTTCTAACCTTACAGAAAATCTCTATTCCCTTCCCTTTGGATATGATGTACACATAGCCTAAATTTCTGTAAGCAGCAACATTTCTTTCTATGTTATCGGCAGTTAGTAGTGTATTTAAGAAATGGAGTATTCAGCAAAAGATGTTGTAAGTTGCAAAAAAGGAGGCCATAAGACATCTACCTTATACATCATGAGGATATGTATCCTACTGAACCATGGGATCTGACTGTAGATTGTAGTGATTGTTTGAATTTCAGAGATAAAAAAGACATTAATTGAAAACAAACTGACACCTCATGAATTGAGGGATCTTAGATTCTATTATCAGGAGAGTGGATAATCAGAACATAGTAGATATTTATCATGTAATGCTATGCAATGTTTAGAAGCAATGAATTGGCAGTACATGAAGCACCATGCTTAGTTTTAAAATGCAGATTTTAGGAAGAGGAGTAAGAACTAGAAAATATTCATAGAGTTTGGGGAAATTAAAAGCATTTATACACACTTTGACAGGGTGCAAGAGAAATTTATATAGTCAAGGTCATGTATTGGTCATATCTGACTGAGTTCTTAGACAGAGGAAGGGAAATGGAGTGGGGATCAAGAATAAAACAGAGCCTAAAACTAACACAACGTTGTACAGGAAACAGGAATCAAGACCATCCCCAAGAAAAAGAAATGTAAAAAAGCAAAATGGCTATCTGAAGAGACCTTACAAATAACTGTGAAGAGAAGAGACATGAAAAGCAAAGGAGAAAATGAAAGATATTTTCATCTGAATGCAGAGTTCCAAAGAATAGCAAGGAGAGATAAGAAAGCCTTCCTCAGTGATCAATGCAAAGAAATAGAGGAAAACAATAGAATGGGAAAGGCTAGAGATCTCTTCAAGAAAATGAGAGATACCAAGGGAAAATTTCATGCCAAGATGGGCTCAATAAAGGACAGAAATGGTGGGGATCAAACAGAAGCAGAGATATTAAGAAGAGGTGGCAAGAATACACAGACGAATTGTACAAAAAAGATCTTCATGACCCAGATAATCACGATGGTGTGATCACTCACCTAGAGCCAGACATCCGGGAATGTGAAGTAAAGTGGGCCTTAGGAAGCATCACTATGAACAAAGCTAGTGGAAGTGATGAAATTCCAGTTGAGCTATTTCAAATCCTAAAAGATGATACTGTAAAAGTGCTGCACTAAATATGCCAGCAAATTTGGAAAACTCAGCAGTGGCCACAGGACTGGAAAAAGTCAGTTTTCATTCCAATCCCAAAGAAAGACAATGCCAAAGAATTCTCAAAGTACCCCACACAATTGCACTCATCTCACACACTAGTAAAGTAATGCTCAAAATTATCCAAGCCAGTCTTCAGCTATATGTGAACCATGAACTTCCAGATGTTCAAGCTGGTTTTAAAAAGGGCAGAGGAACCAGAGATCAAATTGCCAACATCTGATGGATCATCAAAAAAGCAAGAGAGTACCAGAAAAACATCTATTTATGCTTTATTGACTATGCCAAAACCTTTGACTGTGTGGATTACGATAAACTGTGGAAAATTCTGAAATAATGGGAATACGAGATCACCTGACCTGTCTCTTGAGAAACCTGTATGCAGGCCAGGAAGCAACAGTTAGAACTGGATGTGGAACAACAGATTGATTCCAAATAGGAAAAGGAGTACATCAAGGCTATATATCGTCACCCTGCTTATTTAAGTTATATGCAGAGTACATCATGAGAAATGTTGGGCTGGAGGAAGCACAAGCTGGAATCAAGATTGCTGGGAGAAATATCAATAACCTCAGATATGCAGATGGCACCACCCTTATGGCAGAAAGTGAAGAAGAACTAAAGAGCCTCTTGATGAGAGTGAAAGAGGAGAGTGAAAAAGTTGTCTTAAAGCTCAACATTCATAAAACTAAGATTATGACATCTGGTCCCATCACTTCATGGGATATAGATAGGGAAACAGTGGAAACTGTGTCAAACTTTATTTTTCTGGGCTCCAAAATCACTGCAAATGGTGATTGCAGCAATGAAATTAAAAGACGGTTACTCCTTGGAAGGAAAGTTATGACCAACCTAGACAGCATATTAAAAAGCAGAGATGTTACTTTGTCAACAAAGATCTGTCTAGTCAAGGCTATGGTTTTTCCAGTAGTCATGTGTGGATGTGAGAGTTGAACTATAATGAAAGCTGAGCACAGAAGAATTGATGCTTTTAAACTGTGGTGTTGAAGAAGATGCCTGAGAGTCCCTTGGACTGCAAGGAGATCCAATCAGTCCGTCCTAAAGGAGATCAGGCCTGGGTGTTCATTGGAAGGACTGATGTTGAAGCTGAAACTCCAATACTTTGGCCACCTGATGTGAAGACCTGACTCACTGGCAAAGACCCTGATGCTGGGAAAGATTGAGGGCAGGAGGAGGAGACGTTAGAGGATGAGATGGTTGGATGGCATCACCAACTCAATGGACATGGGTTTGGTTGGATTTTGGGAGTTGGTGATGGACAGGGAGGCCTGGCATGCTGCTGTTCATGGAGTCACAAAGAGTTGGACACGACTGAGTGACTGAACTGAACTGATGGTAATTATAACTCAAAAACAATAATTAAGGGCTTTATATGGACCAAAGATGATATTGTGTCAATAGCTAAAGATCATGATTAACTCAGCTCTACCAGTAGACTAACATTATATGCACAATGTTGCTCTTCTAGGAAGACAACAGAACTGAGAGTCAGCAAACTTGACTCTAGCACATGCTCAGCCATATTTGTTATTCTACTGCCTGACAGTACAAACTTAACAAAACCACATCAAGTTTTGGACTTAAATTGCTTCTCTTAAAGTGCAGATGTTCACCATTATGCTCCGTAAAATTTCCTCTGGCTTTGATATAAATATATTCTTTTGTTCATACAAACAGCAAGAGTTAGACATGTATGTATGATTACTAGAAGTGATATATTTAATTTTAGTTAAAAATTTGCTGTATAGGAACTTCCCAGGTGGTCCAGTGGGTAAGACTCCATGCTCCTCATGCAGGGGGCCCGGGTTCAATCCCTTGTCATAGAACTAGATCCCACATTGCACAACTAAGAGTTTGCATGCTAAAAGATCCCATGGGCCCCAGTGAATATCGAAGATCCTACATGCTTCAGTTAAGATCCAGCACAGCTAAGAAAATAAGAAACAAACCTTAATTTAAAAAAAAATGCTGGATAGAATTCTTTTTCTCTTTTAGTGATGAAAAGATATTGAATATGAGAAAAAGTGCTTTCTAGTTTGTCCAGAGTAGAAATGCTGCTGATGTACATTTTGGATGCCTGGGCTTTGGTGGTGATCTTGTGGAAGCAAAATAACCTGTGTTGTTGAAGTAAGGTACAGACAGGTCCAAGGATCTTCCCACTCTAAACATTAGGGTGGAGTCAAAGACTGGAATATATCTTCAGGAATTGTTCACCATCCAAGTAGGCTGTCAGAACAGATTTTCCTCTTAGAGGCACTCCTGATGGCTGCTACTCTCTGCTTTGTCACTCACACCTGGGATCAGACCCTGGTTTCTGCTCACCAGCCTGGTTCTTTGATCTGTTGCTGTTGACTCTGTGTGGCTCTGATGCTTCACTGATACATTAATGGCAGTTGGTTGCAGCTGTCTACGCCCTAAGGGCTTCCCAGGTGGTGCAGTGGTAAAGAGTCCATCTGCCATTGTAGGAGACAGGAGAAGTAGGTTCGATCCCTGGGTGGGGAAGATCCCTGGGAGGAGGACATGGCAACCCATTCCAGTACGCTTGCCTGGGAAATCCCATGAACCGAAGAGCTTGGAGTGCTGCAGTCCATGGGGTTGCAAAAGAGTCGGACACGACTGCACGCACACACTCCCTAAAGCAAAGCCCAGATCCTAATCTAGTACCCTATAATCCTTTGTTGCCCCCATAATAATCCTCTGTTGCTGCCATTCTGCTTCATTTCCTTTTGCATTCTGGTTCTTGTTGGGTTAAGGGATGCATAATAGGCCCTTGATAAGAATGCTGAAAGAAGCCCTAGATTAGGAAGTGGCAACCCACTCCAGTATTTGCCGGGGTCCAGCCTCGGCGCGTCCGGGGGTCTTGAGGGATGAGTGACGTCAGCGGAAGAACTGAGCTGAGTCGATGTGTGGTGATGGAGCAGTCTCTCTTTATTGTTGTTGGTTTACAGTTTTATAGCCAAAAGACATCCCCATTACATCATTACATCACCTATCATTCTATACAATTTTTTGTTTTCTACCTTCCATAGCAACCTTATCATTGAGCTCATTCCCCAGTCTATCATGAAACATTCCCTTTGCAGAAGTCAGATTTTTATGTAATTAGATTTAACAATAGTATGTTTACCATTTGAATGTCTTCAGTATACTTCATTCAATCATGATAAGTACATCAACCTAAGTAGAAAGGTTACATTTCTCTTATCAGGAACAACTATGTAGAAGCTAGAGGGAAGGGCTTAAGCTTGAGACTGCTTATTCTAGTAACTTACTCCAGTTCTTACGAGGAAAGAGGACAAAGAGACAGTTTAGAGAGAGGAAAGAGGACTAAGAGACAGTCAAGCAGCACTGCTTTAGCAATAAAACCCTATTAACCTTATAACTACTATAATGAATTCCTATGTCTACATATCCTATAGCAATCAGTATCTCCAACTATGCTGGCCACAATTATGAGCATTCCTAAGTCTCAATCGAGCCTGATTTCTTCAAGGAAGAGAGCCTCCTCTGTGGAGTGGTGGGGGGAGTGGGAGGTGGAAGGGTGACCCAAGTACAAGCCTTTCTGGTGGCGGCCTTGCCATGACTCCCAGAGAACTCTTGGTAAACTCCCCAGTAATTAGTAGGAGTAGTAACCTATTTAAATGTTCCTTTCATTCCTCCTTATTCCCCGGGGAAGGTGATCCACTTTCCTGGATCCTCTGGTCGATAAGGTCTGGGGGGATTATCTCAGGAGGAATTCTTTCCAACTGTGACTGACCTACTGAGATGAGCCAATGTTCCAAGCATGGACAGAACTTCCAAGAAAAATACCAGGGTGGGGCTTGCCCAGGATGCCCCTATAAAGAAAGTCAGCTTTGCAATTTCTTTCTTAGTCTCGTGACCTTGTCATCCGAGCAAGGGGGCATCCTGACGGCTCCTGGCAAGTATTCTTGTCTGCAGAACCACATGGGCAGAGGAGCCTTGTGGGCTATAGTCCATGGGACTGCAAAGAGTTGGACATGACTGAGCAACTGAGCACACACACAACAATGATGAAACTGTCCCTTCTGAGCTCAAATGTTACATTGGCTAATTTACACCAACAATTCACATTTGTTACATTCCTGTAGCACAGATCCTCCCCTTGGCAGAAGAAAAACATGTCAGATAAAGAGGTGTTGCCACATCTAAATAAGTTTTTCTTAGACAAGATTTTCTCATGTGCATATTTTCTTAAAATTTTAAAGGGGTTTAAATACTTATTTTGTGACAACTTTGAATAAAATCTTGGGGAGTTTCTCTTTCCTTTATGACAGCTTCTCCATGAAAATCTCCATCATCAAAGAGTTGGGGAGGAGACTTCTGATTTCAGTGACATAGAAAATGGATCTAACACAGGCCTCCTCTGAGTAGAAATACAAATTTAAATGCATATTAGCACAATCTTTCAACAATTTAAATATGTAAATACTGTGGTTAAAAAAAAAGAAAAGGAAAATCCAAATGCTTGCACCAGAGATGAAAGCTAGAGCAGTAAGCAAATTAGCCAATGTCCCAGCAAACTGGGACCTAGCACTCTTGATCATAGGAACCTGGCCCCCGGGGTTGGCTCTCTGACATTCATACAAGGATAGGAGGGAGGACCTGGGCTTCTGTAAGAAGGGGAACTTGAGTGAAGACTCTTGCACCTGCTCAGTAGATTCAGCGTATCCTTTCTGACATTCTGGAGGTGGGGTGAAATCTCCCATGAACAGTCCAAGCCACAGGTTGTGGCATGTTTGAATTTTGTGATCAAATTTATATCTTGGCATGATGTAAAAATTCTCAAGGCAGGAAACTGATTATAAAGGTTAGTCTCATACTGGTAAAACCCACAGAACTTGCTATCAAAGCAAATACATCTCTACTCTGCAGGGACTTTTCTCCAACTCAGGCTCCACAGAGTTCCCAGAGTTAAGGCAATCCCTGGTAAAAATGACAAACTATTGGCAGAGTTAATCCACCGTGGAGGGCCAGATGGTATCTTCTAAGAATTTGGGTAAAAACAGTTTCAAATATACTATAGAATTCATATGCTTAAAATGCCTTAGGGATAAAGATAGGTTAGAAACCAAAATAACAATAAAATAGAATACAGTGAGATTTAAAAGGAGGAAAGGACTAAAGTGTGAAAGGAGATTCTGAGTTGTCATATTAAAATATTTTGTTCTTTCTCGTGTTTTATCATGTCCTGTCCTGGGCTGTGCTGTGCTTAGTTATGTCCAACTCTTTGCAACTAGGCTTTTCTGCTCATGGGGATTCTCCAGGCAAGAATGCCGGAATGGGTTGCCATTCCCTTCTCTAGGAGATCTTCCCCACCCATGGACTAAACTATGTCTCCCACATTGCAGGTGGGTTATTTACTGTCTGAGCCACCAGGGAAGTACAAGGATACTGGAATGGGTTTCCTATCCCTCCTTCAGGGGATCTTATCTACGCAGGAATCAAACCGGGGTCCTCTGTATTGCACATAGACTTTTTTAACCAGCTGAGCTACCAGGGAAGCCCATCATCATATTCTACTATGTATTTATATTTGTAATATAACTATATATGATTATAGCATAATTTAAAATAGTCTATTATATATATAATTATGTGATATAGATTGTATATATGATATCAACATGAGGCCAAATCTATTCTAACAAATGCAACTGAAACTAATTTGTAACAGAAAAAATTTCAATTTCATCCAACAGTTACCAGTTAACTAACTAGTTTTTTTTTTAATCTTCATACCAAAGGTCATTACTCATAGTTGCAAAATTTTTCTTAGACAAGTCCAACCTTTTTTAAAGATCCAGATATCTTGCATGTATTTCTCTTGAGTGAGTGCATTTCACAAAATTAGTGTTTAATCAGACAACAGACAATAGGTATTTCCACTCTCTAATACTAAAACATAAAGGAGTACTCACTTCACTGCAAAGTTGAAGTACATGATGCTTTAGTTATTTTAAAATAAATTGTGTCATGGACAGTAGAAAATTTTAAGACCCTTCAATTACAAGCACTGCCTTTAATGGTGTTTTAGTGAGTGTTCTTGTATTTTATTTCATATTCAACTCTTTCATTCTAAATTCAGTGCTGTGATTACTACTTGTCTCTGTTGAATTTCAATGCTAGCCTTTCCAATTGTTTCCTAAATGCTCAATTCTTTACTTGTGTTCAGTAGATTTCTCATACTGTATATAATTCCAATCAACACTCCTCAGGGCCCTTTGCATTCTTAAAAAAATCTTTTCCAAAGTCAGAAATGCTTGCATTGTTTCTCTTCATAAACAGC
Organism: Antilocapra americana; assembly: GCA_007570785.1. Classification (NCBI taxonomy): domain Eukaryota; kingdom Metazoa; phylum Chordata; class Mammalia; order Artiodactyla; family Antilocapridae; genus Antilocapra; species Antilocapra americana. The sequence goes on along the minus strand of ML661908.1, from coordinate 2,660,843 downwards.
ATATTCTCTTGAGCATTTCAAATCAAATAATAAGTTGATAACTAGATTTGAGATGTTTCCCAGCTTCAATCTGATTTATCATAGTTGGCTGAATTTTTAGGAAAGGTTCCAGGAAAAAAAATTAAAAAGATAGAAAGCAAAACCCAAAGAACCTCTCTCCATAAAGACTAGCCAAAAACTCTTAGAAACAAAAAAAGCAGTGTGACTTGAGGACAGAATTTTAACTCTTTTCTATAATTGAAAGTGAAAGTCTCTCAGTCATGTCCAACTCTTTGTGACCCCATGGGTTATACAGTCCATGGAATTCTCCAGGCCAGAACACTGGAGTGGGAAGCTGTTCCCTTCTCCAGGGGATCTTCCCAACCTAGGAATCAAACCCAGGTCTCCCACATTTCAGGAGGATTCTTTACCAGCCATAAGAGAAGCCCAAGAATACTGGAGTGGGTAGCCTATCCCTTCTCCAGCAGATCTTCCCAGCCCAATAATCGAACCAGGGTCTCCTGCATTTCAGGTGGATTTCTTACCAGCTGAGCTACCAGGGAAGCCTTCCTATAACTAAATTGCCATTATCCTAATCAATGCTAATGTAATGAAAATCTTTCAAGGTTGATATTTGAACTTTTCCATGCTTTTTCATTCTGAGTCTTAAGAAAAGTTACTCCCTTCAGTTTCTTTCCAGATTGTTTTCATGTAAAAAGTCCGCATTTTCAATATTGGGTGAGTCCCAACTTTTGAATGAGTAAAAGAGACCAAGAGTGAGAGTAAGAGAAGACTGACAAACAGAGAGATTGCAAGAGAGAGAGAGAGAGAGAGAGAGAGATTTTTGATAATAATACAATTAATATGTTAGTTTTGTCCACTAACTACCTTTCCTGACACTTGCTTGATTAACTACATATTTTCTTTCTGAGTAAACATAAAAAAAAGACTGATTGAGTCTATATTTAAAGCTTTTCGTGTATCACATTTATAACATTCAGTTCAGTTCAGTCGCTCAGTCATGTCTGATTCTTTGCCACCCCATGAGCCACAGCACACCAGGCCTCCCTGTCCATCACCAGCTCCCAGAGTCCACCCAAACCCATGGCCATTGAGTTGGTGATGCCATCCAATCACCTTATCCTCTGTCGTTCCCGTCTCCTCTTGCCCTCAATCTTTCCCTGCATCAGGATCTTTTCCAATGAGTCAGCTCTTCTCATCAGATGACCAAAGTACTGGAGTTTCAGCTTCAACATCAGTCCTTCCGATGAACACCTAAGACTGATCTTCTTCAGGATGGACTGATTGGATCTCCTTGTAGTCCAAGGGACTCTCAGGAGTCTTCTCCAACACCACAGTTCAAAAGCATCAATTCTTCAGCACTCAGCTTTCCTTATAGTCCAACTCTCACATCCCTACATGACTACTGGAAAAACCATAGCCTTGACTAGAGAGATCTTTGTTGACAAAGTAATGTCTCTGCTTTTTAATATGCTATCTAGGTTGGTCATAACTTTCCTTCCAAGGAGTAACAGTCTTTTAATTTCATGGCTGCAATCACCATCTGCAGTGATTTTGGACCCCCCCAAAATAAAGTAAACCACTGTTTCCCCATCTATTTGCCTTAGTAAGTATCACTATAAACAAAGCTAGTGGAAGTGATAAAATTCCAGTTGAGCTATTTCAAATCCTGAAAGATGATGCTGTGAAATTGATGCACTCAATATGTCAGCAAATTTGGAAAATTCAGCAATGGGCACAGGACTGGAAAAGGTCAGTTTTCATTCCAATCCCAAAGAAAGGCAATGCCAAAGAATGCTCAAACTACCACACAATTGCACTCACATCACATGCTAGTAAAGTAATGCTCAAAATTCTCCAAGCCAGTCTTCAGCTATACATGAACCGTGAACTTCCAGATGTTCAAACTGGTTTTAGAAAGGGCAAAGGAACCAGAGATCAAATTGCCAACATCTGATGGATCATTAAAAAAGCAAGAGAGTACCAGAAAAGCATCTATTTATGCTTTATTGACTATGCCAAAGCCTTTGACCGTGTGGATCACTATAAACTGTGGAAAATTCTGAAAGAGATGGGAATACCAGATCACCTGACCTGCCTCTTGAGAAACCTGTATGCAGGCCAGGAAGCAACAGTTAGAAATGGATATGGAACAACAGACTGGTTCCAAATAGAAAAAGGAGTACGTCAAAGCTGTATATTGTCACCCTGCTTATTTAACTCATATGCAGAGGACATCATGAGAAATGCTGGGCTGGAGGAAGTGCAAGTTGGAATCAAGATTGCCAGAAGAAACATCAATAACCTCAGATATGCAGATGACACCACCCACCCATATGGCAGAAAGTGAAGAAGAACTAAAGAGCCTCTTGATGAGAGTGAAAGCAGATAGTGAAAAAGTTGGCTTAAAGCTCAATATTCAGAAAACTAAGATCATGGCATCCCATCCCATGACTTCATGGCAAATCAGTGGAATCAGTTGCTGACTTTATTTTTTGGGGCTCCAAAATCTCTGCAGAGCTTTTAAAAGAATGGGAATCCAGACTTCCCTAATACTGGGTCCAAAATACGTTGGAATTTATGGGTTCCTTAGAGTATGGTGATCGGTATGAATGTATATTTAGTGTTAGTTGCTCAGCTGTGTCTGATCTTTGCCACCCCGTGAACTGTAGCCTGCCAGCCTCCTCTGTCCATGGAATTCTCTAGGCAAGAATACTAAAGTGGGTAGCCATTCCCTTCTCCAGGGGATCTTTCCAACCCAGGAATTGAACTCTGGTCTTCTATATTGCTGGTGGATTCTTTACCATCTGAGCCCCTAGGGAAGTCCGAATGTATATTTAAATAAACCCCAAATCATAAACCAGTGGTTCTGTGTAACCACAGTAGAGAATCATTTTAACACTTGTTTTACCCATTGTTTTATCTTTCCAGTGGTATAACCATTCAATAGGAGTGTTTCTTTCTACTTCTGTTCTCTTCTGGGCTTTAGTTTTGAAGCACTAACATAAACCATGCTGCTTAGTATTTGTTGAAAGTGAAAAGCCATGGGATCTGGGCACAGTTTTAAGTCTAGAACCTCTTTCTATTTTGTCTTTGTGTCCAAAGAGGACCAGGTTAAAGGGAAATGATCCTGCTTAATTAACTCATAGCTAATTGGTGTATTTATTAGTTTATGATACAAAGTTTAAAATGAAAACAGAGCTTGCAAGCAGAAGGGAACAAGTTTGTCCTTGGGTCAGCAAATCCTTTCCTCAAGATGAAAGCTAATGTTGGAAGTTAAGTTATGGTCAAAAAGCTGCTTTGTGAGCCTGGCATCAGAGCAAAGAAAGTAAAGTCAACTGCCAGACTTGTTGGACTGACGACCGTCTCACTACAACCACAGAACCTGCCTGGCATGTTTGGTTGATTTGGTTTTTCCCAAACCTCCTCGACTTTGCATTTGCTGATGCTTATTTGTACTGAATCCCCTCAACAGATGGCCCTTCCCATCTAATGCGATACAATTTTGTTAATTTCAAATATAAAATCTGCCCTTACATTCTGTGGACATCTCACAATAAACCTCTATCGTAATACTAAATATTATGAATTAGCTACAATACTAAAATATTATGAATTAACTTGGGTATAGTTCATGCTCTGTTGAAGTGACAGATGCCCGAGGGAAAAATATAACATTATACTTGGGGTGTGTGTGTGTGTATGTATGTGTGTGTGTTAGTTGCTCAGTCGTGTCTGACTCTTTGTGGCCCCATGAACTGTAGCCCACCAGTTTCCTCTGTCTGTGGGATTCTCCAGGCAAGAACTGGCTAGAGTGGCTGCCATTTCCTCCTCCAGCAGATCTTCTCCACCCAGGGATGGAACCTGTGTCTCCTGCATTGCAGGCAATTTCTTCACCACTGCATCATGTGGGAAGTTCTTTTATTCTTGGTAATTCTCTTCAATTATCACATCTTCAAGTTGCTTCAAGACAGAACTTCGCACGTAGGGAAAGAATCAAATAACTCCTTACCTATTTTTAGAAGCTGGTGTATTATCTCATTTATATATACACACACACACACATACCTATAATTATATATATAGATATATAACATCTCATGATATTATTATCTTCTTTTTATAAATAAAGAATTTATCTAAGGGAAGCTAAATAAGATGTTGATCAAGTTTGCAACTCAGATATTAGCAGAGACTGAATTTAAGAATCCAACTCTGACCTCGAATTCCATATGTGAATATGTCCATGAGAGGTTAGGAGAGACATAAACTACATTAGGTTGCCTTCTAATAAACATACTATGTTGCCTCACATAATACATAATCAATAAAAGGATAAGTTGTTTGATATATGGTTGAAAAAGTTATATTTATCACTCAATCATTTTCTTAAAGTCCTTGCACATTTTCATTTGCTGTTTATAGAGGTTTCAGAAATGGAGTGAATTTGAATTGTCTCAAGTATTTAATGCTTGGCAGTCTGACTACCTCAATAAATATCTCACATGAGAAGAAGTAAAGGGAGTTTTAGGGAAAGAATCAAATACCTCCTTAGCTTCTGATAGGAGCTGGTACATTATCTCATTCATATATATACAATATACAAATCTATATGTATATACAGAAGTATAGGGGAATTTTGACTCTATGGCTAAACTTACCAGGAGTAAATAGTTAAAGGTCAGTTTAATCCTTCTCTTTTCTCTTTATTCAAAATGCAAACAGTATAAAATCAAATATAATGTAAAGTTATTGTTGCCTAGAAAGGAGCCAGAGAAAGTAATTGTTATTTAAAATGATTCATTATGAACAGATTAGAAAAATAAGAATCATTTTGCTGTTTTACAAACACACACACACATACATAAAACATCTTTCCAGTGGGATGAAAAGTTTTTCTTAATAAAGTTGGTGGATGGCTGTAAACACACGTGTGTGTGTGTGTGTATCTGTGTGTGTGTGTGTGTGTGTGTGTGTGTGTGTGTGTGTGTTATGTGTGTCCAACTCTCTGTAATCCCATGGACTGTAGCTTGCCAGGCTCCTCTGTCCAGGGACTTCTCAAGCAAGAATGCTGGAGTGGGCTGCCATGCCCTCTTCCAGGGGATGTTCCCCACCCACGGATCAAACCCACATCTCTGTCTCCTGCATTGGCAGATGGTTTCTTTACCACTAGCGTCACCTGGAAAGACTGGGTTGCTTCAAGGGCAAGCGCATGTGTGCTAAGTCACTTAGGTCGTGCCCAACCCTTTGTGGTTCTATGGACTATAAGCCCACCAGGCTCGCTGTCCATGAGATTCTCCAGGCAAATACACTGGAGTAGGTTGTCATTTCCTTCTCCAGAGTATCTTCCTGACCCGGGAGTGAAACCATGTTTCCTGCATTGACAGGGGATTCTTTGCCACTGATTCACATGGGAAACCCCAAAGCATATATGTGCTTAGTTACTCCATTGTGTCCGACTCTTTGTGACCCCATGGACTGTAGCCTCTGGACTGTAGCCCCATGGACTGTAGGCTCCTCTGTCCATGAGGACTGTCTAGGAACGATTACTGGGTTGGGTTGTCATGCTCTCCTCCAGGGGATCGTCGCAACCCAGAGATCAAACCCAGGTCTTCCACATTGCAGGTGGATTTTTTTACCATCTGACCGAGAAGGGAAGCCCAAAACCATATATAATGCTGAGCAATTTCATATCAGGCAATCAAGAAAGCTCAGGTTGGGAATATTTGGGGCTGAAACATACCCATTTCACCTGAGGCATGATCCTTTAGCCTTGCAGCACCATTAGTCAAGGTGCTGAAGTAGAGAGAAGCAAACCTCACCATCTTCTTTTGTAGAGCAAACCTGTTCTTAACCACTGGAGAGAAGTCTTAGGAAAATATTATTGTCACTGTAGCTGACACTCCACAGTTGGCTCTTCTTCTTTTACCCTGTTTTTCCTGTTTGAAATGTCTAGTGTAGATATGCGTGGTCCCAGATGAGGTCAAATGATGCTGGACATTGGATTGACCTCTCTAATATACCATTTTATACTGTACTTCTTGGACTGGGGTGCACCATCACCCCACCATCCCCACCTCAAGTCCTCCCTTATTGAATATCAGCAGTCATTTAACATTCTCCTTGGGTAATACATTCTCCTTAGGCTTCCCTGGTGGCTTAGATGGTAAAGAATTTGTCTGTAGTGTGGGAGACCTGGGTTTGATCCTTGGGTCAGGAAGATCCCCTGGAGAAGGGTATGGCAACCCACTTCATTATTCTTGCCTGGAGCATCCTTTTGACTAAGGAGCCTGGCAGGCTACAGTTCACAGGGTCACAAAGAGTTGGAAATCTTTTCTTAATTCTCATTTGGAATTTTATTTTTACACAGTTTATTTTCTAAAATTGTGCCTATTATAATGTTTTATTTGCATGTGGCAAAGTGACATATTTATTACCTATACACAATGTCTTCCTCCAAAGTCATCTTTTTCCTTGATATTCCTTAGGCAGTTAATTAATTGCTAAGCACTGTGGTCTAGCTCTTTAATGTTTATTTTCTGTTCATCTACTTATTAAGCCTATTGAAGAAGATCACTTAAAATATTCTGAATTCTATTAAGAACTGATAGAAAAACTTAAAAAGAAAACAATTCAAAAAAAATAAAGAATTGATGAAGGGCTTGCTGTAGTCCATGGGGTCGCAGAGTCAGACGTGACTGAGGGACTGAACTGGACTGCTGATCCTTACTAGTCTTATGATTTGCCTAATTATGATAATCCTTAGTCATCATATAATACAAAATTCTAAACATTTCTCCCCCCTCCCACCATCCCAAGGGGTACAAAGTTGATCTTACATGGTATCAGGGAGGGTCCATAAATTAGTATTTTTAACACAATACATTGGGAATGTCTTATTCAGCTATTATTGTTGAGAAATTTAGAGATATTAAGTGGGGGAAAGAGCTAACATTTACTGAGTGACTACTATGTACAGACTAGCACATTATGTACTTTATATATATATATATATATATATATATATATAAAACTTTGTTAAACAGACCCAGCTCCATGAGGCAGACATAAGTATTTTTCATCAATAGACAAGGACAAGAAGTTTGAGACTTGTAAGACAGCTTGCCAGGTTAGGAGCCTGACTTTAATGCCAATGTATCTGCCATCACCTTGTCGCTATTTCTGTAAATATTTATATATGTTATTTTTTAAAAAAAAATATTTACCAAAAAGGTTATTACATATATTCTCTAGATATAGATACTTTCTCTATTTTTGTCTTCTGGCATATGTACTCTACATATAGATATTTTCCCTGCTTTTAAGCATTTTGATCCCATCTTTCAATATTTACTATGCCCCCAAATTACCCTCTTGATGCTCCTGCTATTTTTTAATTATATGAATGAGAATAAGTATATTGAGAATAATATAAATAAAGCTGTTTTCCTCTTTTGCAGGTGGCTTAAGTTCTGCTTGGATCACACTGCCTTCAGATAAGAATTCCTATTCATGTAAGTCATGTAAGGCATGAGAAGGCATATTCTGTTAACTACACTAGAGGCCCTAGTGACTGGATATCAAGGGAAGGAATGATAATAGCATCCCCATAGTCACCACCATCCTGCATCAGCAAGACAGATACTAGTTCCTAGGCATCTTCAGTGTGCATGGTATTATCCAGGCACTTGGTCCACACTATGTCTTTTCAACAGAGGTTTGACTTGATATGTGTGAAATACAGCAGTGTCTGCTAATATTAATGCTTTTTACACAAATGTTTGCTTTCATCATTTTCATTTTCATCATCATCATTCTCTCATTTAAAGCCTTCAATAATTATTGGATACAGATATCATTATTCTCATTTTGTGGGTGAGGAAATTGAGGCTATTGAGGCTGAATTACTTGCCTGGTGAATGAATAGTAGAGAATGAATTTCAACGCAGGTATTTTTAATTTCTAAGACCATTTTCATCCTGCTCAGCCTCACTATGTCCCATGGTGGAAATGGCCACAAGCAAAAGATGTTTCCCTGCTTTTGACCTTCCTGCCTTTCCTTGGGGAGCATGTCACACAAGACAGAATAATCCAGAAACCATGGCTGATGCCTTGACTCTATAGACTGCTGTTCAGAGATGTCCTGTGGCTTTGAGGAGGAAGTGTCTGGGTTCCTGGGGGACCTTCTGAATGTCTGAAATATTTTGATTGCTCTTCTTATCCCAGGGAAGATAAACAGTAACTCCTGTCTTCCCCGAGGCAACCGATTTTCCACCCAGAGCTGGACTCTGGTTCTATAAATGCTCATCTTGTTCCCTCCTCTGTCCTTTGTCATCACTTCTTCTGAACCTGACACCAGCTGTATGCCATCTATTACCCTGTCATATTCATTGATCTCCCTAAGAAATCAAACCATCCCTCTAATTCCCCTGTCTGATCTTTGCTTGCTAGAGCTTACTGACAAAATTGTCCCCCCGAAAAAGAAAAGTATAGTCTATTCACCTTAGACCTCAGAGCCTCAAATGCTATATATTCAATACACAGCTTTCACTACATTTTAAACTTTATGGCCTCATTGAAAATGAAAACTGTTTTCAGATAACTCTAACCTTATCTCCAAAGGCTGTATAAAAACACAACAAAAGCAAATCTAAGGATTAAAGAAGTTTATAAAGAGAAGCATAAAACCTTTCCATTGGAACTTTCATTTTTCAACAGAAATGGACAGGGTGCAGTTCATGATTCATAAATACTCAAATCCAAACTGATGACTAATCTTCCCCTCTTATTTGCTGAAGCATGATGATGGAGGATTATAAAATCTTCAGTGTAGTTTAACATGCTTACAGTGAATCTGTGGTCATTCCCTTTTCTGTTTAAGAATCTTAGGAAGTTCTCCATTCCTTGAAGACACTGTTCTTCCATCCCACAATGTTGCTGTAGATGCATGACTTCATTGCCAAAGCTAGGTCTTATTTTTAGAATGAGTACATGCTCAATTCATTATGTATCTGTCAACCTACTCATTCTTTCATCTATAAATTATTTCATTATTCAGCACTAACCCTGTGCTAGGAGCTTGTATTTGTCAATGTCTTATCAGGATAACATGAGTTATGCTAGGCCTTTCAAGCAGAGAGAATCCAACATGGGAAATAAACTAAAAACATATTGAATTCTCACTGCAGTATCATTTACAATAGTCAAGGTATGGGAACAATCATGTGTTTAATGAATGAACGCATGAAGAAGATGTGAAACACACTCAAACACACACACACACATATATATGTAAGATGTATACATATGCATTTATTATTTAGCCATAAAAGAAGGATATCCTGCCATTTGAAAAATGTGGAGGGTGGATCTTGAGGGAATTATGCTAAATGATAGAATTCAAACATTAAAAGACAAATGCTGTATCATCTCATTTATATGTTGAATCTGAGCAAACTGAAATTATGGAAACAGAACAGATGGTGCTTACCAGAGATGGGGAGTGGGGAGGGAGGGGGCAAAGTGACTGAAGGCATTCAAAACTTCTAGTTATAAGGTAAATTAGTAATAAGGATGTAACATATAGTATGGTGAAACTATAGTCAACAATCTTGCTTTGCATATTTGCAGATTCCTAGAAGAACAGGTTTTAAGAGTTCTCATCATAAGAAAAGAAGTGTTACGTTTGTGACACAATACCTGCCATTAACTTATTTTGTGATATGCATTACATCAAGTCACGTTGTACTCTTTGGGTTAATACAATATTTAACATTGATTATATCTCAGTGATGGAGAAGGAAATGGCAACTGACTCCAGGATTCTTGCCTGGAGAGTTCCATGGACAGAGGAGCCTGGTGGGCTGCAGTCCAGGGGGTTGCAAAGAGTCGGACACAACTGAGCGACAAATACACACGTACACACACACGCATACGTATCTCAATAAAAATGAGAAAAAAAGTTTTTAAAAAGACTGGAAGACTCAAAGTAGCAACAGAGGAAACCGACTGTTTGCTTAGAATTGAGAGTTGCTGTCACCTTGGGGGCTGAAGGTTAGGAGCGTGGCCCGTGTGGAGTGTGGGTTGCCAAGGCCTGTTAGTAATAGCATCTAGCATCGTGGTGCTGCAGCTGAGCAGGAAGCTAGAAGCTCCCTCTCCTGCTCATACTCCTAAAACTTTCCTAGAGGCTCTGGGGGATGCAAACGTCCCATAGCCTTGCTACAAGGCTTCAGACAGACTATTCCTCCCTACGCCTATCACCCCACTACCCTACCCCTGGCTTGGCTAACTTTTCCATTTCCGAGAAATTAGATTTCTTTGAAACATCCAGCACAAGACTGTTATATCAAGAAGCCCTAGTCTTATCACCCCTTCTCTGTCTCTTGTATTCTGTCTACTATTGCCATGTATCATGGTGTATCTATGACCTGCGTGCTCGTTAGTCTATCCCACTGAATTGAGCTTCCCAAGGTGGTGTCTTTTTGTTGTTGCTGTTTATATCCTCTCAGCTAGCACAAAACCCATTAATTCTCAACGAATATTTGCCCATTTTATTTTAATTGAATTGAGATCTGCAAATGCACAAAACTGTGGTTATATCTTAATGCCTCAGGGTCAGGAACTAAAAGGTCCTGGGGCTCAGTATATTGATTTTAGCCTAAATCTTCAACAACCACTGTTCTTTTCTCACTTGGGATGTGGGAGTGTTATTTTATCTTACTTTATTGTGGAGGTGGGGCTTTTTCCAGCTTGGAAAGCATTCTTTTCAGAGCTTCTGAAGGTGTCTGGCTGACAGGCTGGCTGAGGTTTTATAATCAACCATTTATAATCATGAAATGTTCTAATTATAAAAAGTAATGTAGTCAGACATTCTAAATTGTGTTCCCATTCACTTTGCCAAGTACCTTTTCAAAACCTTTTTGCTCTGGCATCCTACTAGTTTTTAATTCTTTTTTTTTGTAATTCTCATTTTACAATGCAGAAAACCACAAGACTCTAACATCAGAAACAATACAACTTAGAACAAATTTAAAGTACAATGGGTTCAAGATAAATCATAATTTAATACTTTGCCTACCAAACTGAACCTCAAGTTTTTTCTCCTGGACAAATGCTTCAAAACAACAGAGCTAGATGCCTCTCTGGCTGAAGGTAAAATGACAGTGATAACCCAGTACTCCTTCCTTACTTGAGAAATGGGCTTTCTGTTCCTCCCACAAACCCTCATTCTCAATATCAAGGCCAATGGGACCTAGGCTAGTGGATTTCAAGCCAAGTATCACAGATTTTTGAGCATGCCTAAAGGTCAGCCAGCAGAAGGACAGACAGAGCTGGCAGAATTTCATCTGTTGCAGCCTCACTGACTTTTACCCTCAGTAGATTGGCTTACCTTTTAAGTACCTTTCAAACTCTATAAACTTCATTTACAAAAGGAATCTCTCTACTAAACATTGCGAAAAAATACTGATCTAGTCTCCACAAATATTAGGAGAATGTACAGTTGCTAAAAAGGCTGTTTGAAGGAAAATTTCATGCCTAGACTCAGAAATTGTCTCCTTTGATCTTTTTCATCTTCCAGTTAGATGTGAGGCTTTGAACAAGTTGCTTGACCTCTCTGATCTTAGCTTTCTCATCTTGGATATTGTGCTTTCAGAAGTGGTCTGCAAATTATAATATTCCATTCAGACAAGCATTATTAATGTTTTCCAGGGAATGGGTCAGTAAACTAATGAAATTCTAGAGGAACAATACAAATATGTCATTGTTGATAAACTTTTTTGGATGCTTACTGTGATGCTTAAATTTATGTATCAGCCTGATGGGGCCATGGGATACCCAGATAGTTGGTAAACTTTTTTCTGTTGTTTCTGCAAGGATGTTTTTGGATGACACTAATATTTAATCAGGTGGCTTGAAAAAAGAAGATTGCCTTCCATAAAGTGAGTGGGCCTCATTTAATCAGCTGAAGGCTTGAAGAGAATTAAAGACTATCCTTTCTATTTCATCTGCCTCATTGTCTTTGAATGGAAACATTAGCTCTTCCTGGTTCTCTAGGAGTTTCTGGCCCTTGATCAGAACTGAGATATTGGCATTTCTGATTTCAAACTTGTCACTCTGTAATTGTGTGAGCCAATTCTTCATGTAGATACAGCTAGCTAGCTAGCTAGAGGCCCTGTTGGTCCTGTTTCTCTGGAAAACTCTGACTGATACACCCACTGAGGTGATCTTGAAATATTTCTACAGTTCTTTGACACTCTTGCCTCCATAAAGTGAAGCCTAGTTTTCGTCACTCTTGAATGTGAGCTGGACTTAGAGACTTACTTCTAATGAATGAAATACACTGGACGTGACAGTGTGGCAAAGTGAAAAAAGGCATTGCCTTTTTTACTGATCATTTTTTCTTCTTCCTGATTATTTTTTTCTAGGGAAAGCAGTTGCCATAGCTTGAGAACATTCAAGCAGCCGAATGCAGAATTTCACATCATAACGGACTGAGGCCTCCAACCAACAGGCATGAGAACCATCTCGGATTGGACTCTCAGCCCCTGAGCGGTCAAGCCTTCAGAAGATTATCTGATGGTCAGAAGATGAAGGTGATGACCCTGAAGATGATTCAGAAGATGACCTTGGTGGTCATCATCCCTGCAACTTCATGAGTGGTCCTGAGCCAGAACTGCTCAATTCAGCAGTTCCTGGATTCCCGATCCTTAGAAGGTACATGAGATAAAAAATTTATTGTTTTTAGCCAGTGAGTGTTAGGGTACTTCATTTTATAACAGTCTATAAATAATAAACCTGCACTGTACATTGTGTTGCCTGGACTCCTCACTCCTAGACAGGGGTTGTGAATAGTTATTAGGACAGACAGTCAGCAAGGGAAATGTTTGCTTTGTTTTCCATTTGCCCCAGGATGTGGGAGAGTGGCCAACATCCAGTAAACCTGGACCAGCATTCAAAGTGCCTTTGTTCATCTGGGAAGAAAGTCAAGACAACTTTCAAGACAACATCAAGAGGGTCACTGAGGACAAGGACAGAGTAATGGGCCTTGGAGGGAAAAGCAAACTCTTCATCAGCACAATGGAGAAAATTTGGCTGCATAAGATTGAAGGTCAGCCTCCCTATGCATTTAAAATAGGTGCTCAATACACATGGGTTGATTGACGATGGTCACTTTACTCTGAATGCCGGATAGTGAGTCATCTATGTTGCAACAAAGCTCAAACAAATGTGAGTTGTGCCTAGAAAAATTGCAGTTCAGCAGTGAGAACCAGAAAGAACCACTCAGCCTCTCCCTGGACGGCTTTACTAATTTCCTCCTGCCGCAGACCCCTGATTATTGAGAGGGAAGATATTCCCATTGGAAGATAAGCAATGCTTCAGGGCAGAAAGCCGTCAACGGGGAAGTCTCTGGCAGTGACGTCTGACCAATCTCTCTCAGTGTCAGTGAGGACCTGGACTGATTTCTGTATAGGTAGATGAGTGGTGGTGTGATCCGCAGAGATGCTAAGGCAGATCTACAGGAGGCTGATGGTGAGAGAGACCAGGATGGGGGAGGTGGTGACTGCAGGTTGGTAAGGGAAGAGAAATTTGATATAGTTAGACTTGGTTAACACAAAGATATGGGTTACTTTCTTATTATGACTCTTGATGTATGTAAGCTTCAGCAAAACAAATACAAGTGTGGCTTTTTCTCTTAAAAAAAGAGTTTGGTACAGGGTTTGGTTTCGACTCTGACCTCAAAAGTAGACACTTAATAGAGTATCCCACAACACCTTTCACCTTCAAGGCTCTTTATCCCCCTTTTTCATTTTCAAGAACATGTTAGTATGAGATAATATGCCTGCATTCTTGAAAAAGTGAAAGTGGCAGTTACTTAGGAATGTTTGATTCTTTACAACCTCATGGATTGTAGCTCTCTGGGGTCCTCTGTTCATGGGATTCTCCAGGCAAGAATGCTGACGTGGGTAGCCATTCCCTTCTCCAGCGGATGTCTCAATCCAGGGATCAAACCTGGGTCTCCTGCACTGCAGGGTGATTCCTTACCATCTGAGCCACCAGGGAGACTTGCCTGCATTCTTACTCTGATTCAATGCTACACCAGCTCTGGGCAGAGTAAAGATTTTGTTGTTGTTGTTGCATTGGGGGGAAAGAGGGCTGTTTCCATCATGTTACCCAACCAAACTTGGTAACAAACCCAGTCTTCTGACTTTGGTTGTGGTGAAGGCAAGTACAGTGTTTGTTGGAGGATGCCAAGCAGGAGAACAGGCAACTTCTGCTCAAAAGACCCAAACTCCCCACTGGCTTTCCCTCACTCCCAGAGGCTTTCAGGGAAGGGTTCTTAGAGGCAAATTAGGGTGAAGGTTGTAGGATGCCTGATCAACTTCTGCACATTCTTATGATTAGCTGGTGCTTAGAAAATGGAGTGGTATTTTGGGAGTTAACATTATCAACTTCTGGTTTAAACTGGTCTGGGGTCTGTGTGTTTATGGTCAGCATGGAATTAACTTCTTCCACCTTGGAGGGATTATAGTATCTGTAAAACAACTCAGAGATATGCCTTAGGATATTATCTATAGCTTTTGAGGAGAAACCAAAGTCCTTGATTTTGTTTCACAGCCAAGCTATTATTATTTTCTTGTTTCATTGTTTTCCTTTGTTTTTGTATTTTTTCACTTTTCTGATGAAATTTGCTCTTTGGAACTCTAGGTGATCAAGGAAGCTAAGGCTTCTTACAAACAAGAGTCAGAGGACACTGGGGTTCTGTCCCCGGGAAGACCTGGCAGGTTCTTGCTTGTTTCAATAATCAGCATCAGATTGTGTCCTATGTCTGTATCATGTTCACAGAGGGAGAGACTAAGCCAGCAGCACTCCTGTTTTGATACTGCTTTTTCTTAATCAAGTTGTCCCTAAAAGTTGAGGGTTGGGACTCATTCTCATGGAGCTCAGAAGAAACCTCCTGTGAGAAAGCTGTGGAGGCAAGCTTAACATATCCTCCGAGAGTCTCTGCAGCATGAGAAGATCAAGTGGTAGGGTGACTCCTGCTCACTAAGAGCAGAGAGGATGCAGAATGGAGAGCCAACAGGCCCTGGCTGCACAGGTCAGTAGACTGAGGCCTTGCCAAGGTGGCCCACTGTGGTTCAAAACAGAAAGGACACTGCATGTCTGAGTGAATACCAATTGGGATGGACGATCCATCAGGGCCAAGGCACTGCCCCTCCCTGTGAAGCCTTCTCACTACACGGGTATCTTCAACTCTTAGATGAAACTCCATCCAAAGGACAGAGATCAAATATTTGACACTAGCAGAATACTGGGTTCCAGAGACCAAACTGCCAACATCTGTTGGGTCATAGAAAAAGCAAGAGAGTTCCAGAAATGCATATACTTCTGCTTTATTGACTATGCCAAAGCCTTCGACTGTGTGGACCACAATAAACTGTGGAAAACTTTTGAAGAGATGGGAATACCAGACCACCTGACCTGCCTCCTGAGAAATCTCTATGCAGGTAAAGAAGCAACAGTTAGAGCCAGACATAGAACAACACACTGGTTCCAAATTGGGAAAGGCTGTATATTGTCACCCTGCTTATTTGACTTACATGCAGAGTACGTCATGCAAAATGCTGGACTGGAGGAAGCACAAGCTGGGATCAAGATTGCAGGGAGAAATATCAATAACCTCAAATATGCAGATGACATCACCCTAATGGCAGAAAGTGAAGAAGAACTAAAGAGCATCTTGATGAAAGTGAAAGAGGAGAGTGAAAAACCTGGCTTAAAACTCAACATTCAAAAAACAAAGGTCATGGCCTTCAGTTGGAAACACTGACAGACTGTTTTTTTGTTTTTTTTTTTTGGGCTCCAAAATCACTGCAGATGGTGACTGTAGTCATGAAATCAACAGATGATTGCTTCTTAGAAGAAAAACTATGACAAACCTAGAAAGCATATTAAAAAGCAAGAGACATTACTTTACTGACAAAGACCCATCTAGTCAAAGTTATGGTTTTTCCAGTAGTCATGTGTGAGTTGGACTATAAAGAAAGCTGAGCACCAAAAAATTGATGCTTTTGAACTGTGGTTTTGGAGAAGACTCTTGAGAGTCCCTTGAACAGCAGGGAGATCAAACAAGTCAATCCTGAAGGAAATCAGTCCTGAATATTCATTGGAAGGACTGATACTGAAGGTGAAATTCCAATACTTTGACCACATGATGTGAAGAGCTGACTCATTGGAAAAGACCATGATGCAGGGAAAGATTGAGGGCAGGAGGAGAAGGGGATGACAGAGGATGAGATGGTTGGATGGCATCACTGACTCATTGGGCATGGGTTTGAGCAAGCTCCAGGAGTTGATGCTAAACAGGGAAGCCTTGTTTGCTACACAGTCCTTGGGATAGAGTTGGACATGACTGAGTGACTGAACTGAAAGTGATATAGGGATTTCCAGGTAGCATGGGGTAAATGATCCACCTGCCAATGCAGGAGACACAAGAGATGTGAGGTCAATCTCTGGGTCATGAAGATCCCCTCAATAGGAAGTGACAACCTACTCCAGTATCCCTGCTTGGTAAATGCCATGGACAGCCTGGTGGGGTACAGTCCAGAAGGTTGCAAAGAGTTTTACATGACTGAACATGAGCACACTCACAGAATATAGTATTTCTCTATATCTTTAGTAAACATTCAGGTTAATTTTAGAAAAACACAATTCTACTGCTTGCATCCTTAAGTTTCTACAGTTAAAGATTTATAGGTGTGCAAGGGCTATGCCATCTTGGGGGACATTATTATTCCAGTTCTCCCAAATTCCTTCCTTCCTGACTTTTCCTCTTTGTGACACTTGGTTCCTCAAGCTGAGCTTTTCAGTCTCAAACCCTCACTTAAACTCTGGGTCCCCCTTTATAAGGTAATAGTAATAGTAATAATAATAATAATAATAATAAATATTTTGGTCATTGTGAGGATTAGAAGTAATGTAGACAAGGCGTCTGTCTCACAGAGTTGAGACATCATAGATGCCCAGGTGGAGCTATTATCACGACTCCTCCTCTTAATGAATTATAGATGAGCCCCAAGGATAACTATAATAAAAATGATAATGACAACCAGCGTGGCTCTAATAACATGATTATTTGATATTATCACACTGTTGCAGTCTACTGCATCAATATGTACATTATCAACAAAACACTGCCGAGGTTATCAAGGTTAACAGGTACCTAGGAGTGGGTACATGCTAGGTTGCTTCAGTCATGTCCATCCCTTTGTGACCCTATGGACTGTAGCCCTCCAGGCTCCTCTGTCCATGGGATTCTCCAGGCAAGAATCCTGGAGCATGTCGCCATGTCCTTTTCCAGGGGATCTTCAGGACCCATGGATTGAGCTTGCATCTCTTGTGTCTCTATTGGCAGGCATATTCTTTACCGCTAACGCCACCTTGGAAGCCCACATGTACCTAGGACACAAGGTTAGTACCTAGGACATAAAATATCTTCTCCTCAATGCTAGTTCTTTTCTTTGTGTAAAAATGACCCACCTGTTCTTCCCTGAAAGGGTGTGTTTCTCTTGTGTAGACAAGGGTTTAGAGAATATTTTACTTTTGTAAAGAGCACATTTCCATACCTATCAAGGAAATGAAAGCTTTCCAAGGAAAATCCTGTGAAAAGTCTAAGATTATTAAAAGAATAATTTCTGACGAAAAAAGAAACAAAGTGTTTAAACTTTTTCCTGAAAAGTTAAAGAGGGCACTTCACAATAGCTTCTGCAACCTCCAATTTTATTCAAGAGCCAGAGAAAGTAGCAATCCCCAAGGCTCCAAGGTTTAATTTCCCTCTCACAGAATGCCTCTCATATCAGAATTAATCAGGTTTCATTTCCACTGTCCCATTTCCCTTCAGGAGTCCTGCGGTATAAACCTCCAAGGTAAACACAAATATTCATCTACTCACCTGTTTTGAAGAGCCTGACGTTCAGGGGCGTAAATCATTGGCAGTGACGGGTATGTGCCGATTTGGGCACAATTCATCTTCTCTGTCTAACTCCACAGAGTTCCCTTCAGCTTCTTCTCATATGCACAAGAGCAAACGCTTTACTCTGAGACATCAGGATAAATGAGCGGACCTTGATAATTTTTGATGCCTATAAGCAGACGGGACAAATCTTGATTTTGTTTCTTTTTTTTAAGAGAGAGAGAGAGAAAAAATCAGATGTATGAAACAGTAGATTGGATTATCTGGGAAACTTGCTTTGCTCCTTCCAAGAGAGGTTTGGGCTCTCTTCACTGACAAAGTTACAAGAAAATTACTTCTGAGATGATAATCTCCTGGCACCAAGCACTGATGAGCCTAACTTTGGTTCACTCTTTGCTGGTAGAAGTTTCAGCAATCCTCAGACATGAATAAACATCAGTTCTAGCTCCAGAATGTGATGTGTTTAATGAACTGGTTTGTTGTTCAGAGCAATTGTGTCTGGCTCTTTGTGACCCCAGGGACTGCAGCATGCCAGGCTGTCCTGTGCTTAACTATCCCCCTGAGTTTGCTCAGACACATGTCCATCAAGTAAATGATGCCATTCAACCATCTCATCCTCTGTTATCCCCTTCTCCTCTTGCCCTCAATCTTTCCGAGCATTAAGGTCTTTTCCAGTGAGCTGGCTGTTCACATTAGATGGCCAAAGTATTAAAGCTTCAACTTTAGCATTTGTCCTTCCAATGAATATTTGGGGTTAAATTCCTTTGGGATTGACTGGTTTGATCTCCAGTGCTGTCCGAGGGCCTCTCAAGAGTCTTCCCCAGCACCGCTGGGTCCTTATTTGTTTTTAGAGAATGGATTTGGGGTGGTATATCCACAGTGGCTCAGATTCAGTCCCCCTGTCTGTTTTTGTTTTTTGTTTTTCCCCCCTGGAGCTTGCAGTTGTACAGGGCAGGGATAAAGGACGGGATTTCCCAGAGTGGCTCTTGTAGCAATGAAGGACAAGTTTGCTTATCCCTTCTCTATTTCTTGCTATTTCTATCCTTGATAAAGGCTGGCAACTGTTCCAGTTCAAAATGTAGACAAAGGACAGGGCAGCCCTCATTTTTAAATCCCCCTTTTAGGAGAGATTGTTAGGAACCAGAAAGGATGAAATGTGGCTTTGGAAACTTCCTTCTCCATGGTAATTAGCCTTCTCTCCAAATTCATTGGTCTTTAGGGGATTGATTCTCTGCTTGGGTTGACTCCAAACTATATGCAGGTATTAGAGGCAGAGAAGCTCAAGAGAGTGGGGAACGTGTCTTCAGAGCATAATAAGTAGCTTAACTATCTTACTTACAACTTATTTACTTAGTCCTAAAGGATTTGGGAAGTTCTGGAAGTCAAAAGTTGCTTTACTTCAAATTTGATTGTCCAGGGAGTGCATTCCTTGAAATTATTCTTTTTTAGTTCAATTTGATGTACAGATAACAATGTAGGAAAAATAGTATAGCTTTTCATTCCTTGGTTGTGACAAATTCAAGGGCTGCCCTGATAGCTCAGATGGTAAAAATCTGCCTGCGATGTAGGTGGCCTGGTTTCCATCCCTGGGTTTGGAAATCCCCTGGAGATGGGAATGGCTACCCACTATGGTAATCTTGCTGGAGAATTCCATGGGCAGAGAAGCCTGGTGGACTATAGTCCATGGGATTGCAAAGAGTCATACATGACTGAGTGACTAATAATTCCACACTCTTGACAAATTCAGGGAGGGAAGTATCATATTTGGTTCATTTTTGGAGTCCAGTGTAAGGAGGTATCTGATTCGCGAAAGAAGTTCCTTCTGCTTTTGGTCAGATAAAAGGACTCCAAACATGCACTAATGTTGATCTTTCTGGGTGTTGCTGATCCTGAGTGGTAAATCTACCCAGAGATGATCTTAGAGATGAGATTAAGATCCCATCTCAATCCACTAGAGATGATACTCTGGCCAAGAAAGCAGACACATTTGTGGAATACTTGGACACATGTAAGAGCCAACCAACCCATCTCAAGTAAGTGTGTCTATTGAAAATGCACACAGAGAGAGTGTCTTGATCCTAAAACACCCTATACAAAAGAGGTGTGTCTTTTGTGACTTTTTATAATGCTGGTACTAACCTCCCTAGAAGTTCTCTTCAACTACGGCCTTGAAATTGCCATTGCATTTGCTTGCCTCCAGGTGAATGGTAAGATCCCAGAGGGTGAAGAGTTAGTTCTGTTCACAGGACACAGCAGTCCAATGACCCAACTGGGGTAAGCATTTAGAAAGTGTTCATTGGATTTATGAATCAGATTTATTGTGCTAAAACCTGATTCTCAAGTCCACTCCCATTTTCTGGCTCGTTAAAATTATCAACAACAATAGTGTTCAGTGATTTAATAGGTGTCTCATGTTGCACTGAGCATTTGTCCATCATCTCTTTAAATATGCACAACCCTCTGGATATTTGGACTAAAAATGGTCAAACTAATGAGGCTTTGGTACAAGCAGAGAAATCTGAGCCCAAAATTGTGCTTTGCCCCTTGTTAGTACTTTGGGTTTAACCAGTCTATTTGAGGCTCTGATTCTCATTTGAAAATATGGGTTAATAATCACTTTCTCAAAGAATGCTTGAATAGCATCTACCTATGTCTAGCATTGTCACTTGTGCCCTTGAGTAGTAACTTCTGTGCTTAAGATCATTATATTCTTCCAGTCAGTGAATACTAGATATAACTTATCACAGACAAATTTATAGTTACCAAAAGGGAAAAGGGGCAAGGAATACATTGGGAGTTTGGGATTAATAGATACATATATATGGCTGTATTCATTCCTGGACTTCAGCAAATTCAAGGAGGGAAGTATCACATTTGGTTCATTGCTGGAGTGCAGTATAAGGAAGCACCCAGTTTATATATGTATATGTAACTGGATCACTTTGCTGTATAATTGAAATTAGCACAGCATTGTAAATCAACAATATTTCAATAATAAAACAACAACACAAACCCGCATTCATCATAAAGAAACCACAGCTGTTTCACTAAAACTACAAGCTTCTTGCCTTTAAAAATGTTTTGTTGGTGCTCACTATATGGATTAAATGATATGAAGAGTTAATGGATAAATCAACATTTTGTCCCAAACATTTTGGTTAACACTTTCTTGAGGACAAATTTTAATTATCAGTAAGCCTCAAGGAAGATAGGTGCATTGGATATTCAGGAATTACTGGACTATGGCATCGAGTAGGTAAATGGTCTGAGAGTCTACACTACTCTCAAGTTAACAAGTTAGCCTGCTATCACTTTACAAAAGCTGGCAGAAAACATGAGCCTCCCAGGTCAGAGACAGAAGACTTTGTTACTCATGGTGCTACATGCTGCATCAGCTCACACTCCCACTGGTTCCTCATGCTCCCCAGTCTTCACAGGACCACATGGGGAGGTACACAGGAATGCTGCACAATCACTGTTTGTGTCTCATTGAGGAACTCCAACCTTAGGACACCCCAATCTATAAGCTACAAACAAATGTGCTTATCACTTGCCCCCAAAGGAGACACTATCTTTATTATACTAAACAGCAAACAAATCCACCTTCTTCTCTGGAGGCAGGCAATTCTCAACTTCTGATAGCTGTTCTCTATGAGAATATTCTTGAAGAGCTAGTCCAGTATAGACTTTGATAGTGTACTTACTTGCAAGATGTGCAGAAAGGTGAGAAGCCCTTGGGGGATTTTTCTCCCACCATGTGAAAATCCAAAGGGTCATCTAGCTATGACCCAACACTAAAAGAGGAGTTGACCTTTTCCCTATTCAATCCATCTGCTTCGTGTCCTTTCTCTCTTTTTAGCTAATGTCTTGATGAATTTTATTTTTCTGGAAAGAATCAGCGGCAAGGGTGCTTCAGATGGAAACAACCTCTGAGATGTCAGTTAACATTACATGGCTGAGACTAATCATTTCATTGTTTCTCCTGCTAAGTTTGTGCATTTGAACTTTAAAGGTTTTGTTTCCATGGTCTCTGGTACAGGGGAGAATGACAAAAATCAGCTAAATCCTCTATGAGCAACAGAAGCAAAAGCCAAAGCTTGTTGCTGAACCAATTTAATTCCCTTCTTGTTTTCCAAGCCCTATTTCTGCATAATGATTGCAGAAATCCTAGAAGAAAAGCATATGAAACTAGGAGTAGGTAAAAAAGCTGGAATGACACCAATGGGTTAAAAAAGAACTGAATTACATCAATGCAAAATGTATCTAGAAAGAATTTCAAAGAATCAAGTAGAGGAAAGGTCAGGATATGATATTTCTAAGAAACCAGAAGTGAGCCACTGATGTGTCTTAATCACATTTCTATTTGCCAAGAGTTTCTCGCTATTCCTTAATTAGTTGTTTTCAATTTAGAAACTTGACTTTTTTATTTCAGAAAACTTTATATCAGACTGCTTTTTCAAAAGAGAAATATATTAATTCTAAATGTAAGCTTTGGAACAATAGCTCATGTTTTAAATTAGAAATATATTCATTTTAGATGCAGACTTTGGCATAAGAGCTCATTATATTTGAGTCATGTCAAACGTTGACCTGATAGAGGAAAAAAAAAATATCTTGGGGTGACCAGTTAAATTTAAGTATCTGTTTCCTCTCTGGGATTTGCTAATCCTTATAAAAGCAAATACAATTCTATCTATGTTACTAGAAACCTTTAGCATCCAATTTGAAATCTATTAAAAGGAAGAGTTGTAATGTCATCTTTGGGAGCTATTTTGAAAAATATACACAAGCTGATATTTTCACTTTCAAGATACATTAAGGTATAGAGAAGATGTAGTTGTTGAGGACCTTACACGATGCTCTGAAATGAAAAGACTGTCTAACTCTAATACATTGGCAGTTATAATGTAAGGCCCAAGTAACTTAATACCTAGGCATGAATAGGCAACCTTTAATTATTAACCAATATATCAATCCAACATGAGACTTTTTTTTAAAAAAACTTTTTTTTTATTAGTTTTGCCATACAATGCCATGATATCACCATGGGTTTACATATGCTCCCCCTCCAGAACCCCCCCTCCCTCCTCCCTTCCCCCAGAAAATCTCAATGCACCAGCCCCGAGCAACAATCCTGGGCTGGCGATTGATTAGACATATGATAATTAACATGTTTCAATGTCATTCTCCCATATCATCCCACCCTTACCCTCATCCACAGAGTCCACGAGTCTATTCTATACATCTGCGTTCCTTTTGCTGTCTCGCATGCAGGGTTCTCATTACCATCTTTCTAAATTCCATATATATACTGTATTGTTGTTTTTCCTTCTGGCTTACTTCACTCTGGATAATGGGCTCCAGTTCCGTCCACCTGAGAAGAACTGATTCAAATGAATTTTTTTTTAATGCTGAGTAATATTCCATTGTGTATATGTACCACAGCTTTCTTATCCATTCGTCAGTTGATGGGCATCTAGGTTGCTTCCATGTCCTGGCTATTGTAAACAATGCGGCGATGAACATTGGGGTGCACGTGGCTCTTTCAATTCTGGTTTCCTCGGTGTGTATGCCCAGTAGTGGGATTGCTGGGTCATATGGCAGGTCTATTTGCAGTTTTTTAAGGAACCTCCACACTGTTTTCCATAGTGGCTGTACTAGCTTGCATTCCCACCAACAGTGTAAGAGAGTTCCCTTTTCTCCACATCCTCTCCAGCAACATGAGATTTTACACTACAGCTTGCTTTTGTGTAGCTGTTGCATGCAACATTGTGGTTTCACGTACACAAAGAAGAACAGGTGGTGACCATTTCATTTACTTTTAAATATAATGTCTATCAGAGTCAAATGTATATAATTTCTGATTGTGCTATTTCCTCAGCTCCTTCCACTTTTAACCTCACATGATTTTAGAACAAGAGGAAAAAGAGCAAGAATTTTTTTATTCGGTACGTTTTTCTCTTCCAATTATTTGATGTGAAGACAGAATATTGATAATTAAAAACACTTTTATGTCCTTTAATTTAGGAGGTACATTTCCTTTTATAACAGGTGCTAAGTGACAAAGCATCATACACTGAATAAACCACTTTGCAATTGTCTGTCAAAGCATGTTTATGGCACACGTAAACGATTTTCTAATTGGATTTTCAGGGACTTAGGAGAATTGTTCCAAAAATGAGAGCAGTTTCAAAAATTAATGTTTTATACTTGGTAGGCTACTAAAGGAAGTAGTTAAGGTATAAATGGTAATTACTCATTGCAAATTATACACATGAAATCTATAACTTGAAAGGACAAAAAGCTTAGGTGAATGCAGGCAAATAGGCATGCAGGCAGGCAGATAACAGATTCCTTTCTGGTTAGGGAAAAGGACAAGGTTATAATGGCATTTACAGGGCAACTAGGATTTTGATGGATTTCTGTTCCTGACATAGTTGAAAAGCAAGAAACAAACAGATCCCTAAAAAACCTCAGAGCTAGGCCAAGATTCAGGGAAGGCCACTAAATTCTTCTTAGAATTAAAAATATTTATGGATAAGATTCTCCAGTTGGAGAGGAATATCTTCAGGGATGTTGGCATCTTGTGAAGTAGCCTAGGGTTCTCAGTGTAAGATCTGAGCTGCCTGGAAACACGCCAGCTTGGACTTGAATGTTAATGTTAAGTTGAATAGTCAGGGAAGCTTTTAAAATGCAGATCCTGATTCAGCTACTCCAGGGTAGGTTCCAAGATGCTGTATTTCTGATAAGGCCTTGGATGTCAAAGTTATTGGATCGAGGAGTAACTTTGAATAAATATGGGTTAGCAATGGCTTAAAACAAGAAACGTTGAACAGTGGTTATTCTGAAGTTTTATTATATGTTCATATGTTTTTATGATTCTATATTTAAATGTTTTATATACATTCCAGAATGTATCATATCTCATCATTGTACACATCCAGATAGATATATATATTTAGTACCAGTCCTTTCACAGATATGATTTCTATGCCAGTAAGTGCCGTCTATCTTTCCATTTTCTTAATAATGATCTTACATTTTTTTTGATGATGTTCAGCTTATCATTGATATAGTTTTAGGGCTTTGGCTTGTGCTTTTGATGTCTTACCTAAATAATCTTTTTTCTTTCTTTCTTCTCTTTTTATTCTTACTTCCTAAAGTCCCCATCTCTAAAATACCATCTCACTGGGAGTTAGATCTTCAACATATATATATATTGGAGGGTAATAAATATTTTGTCCTAAATTTAGTTCATTCAGTCCTGAAAAACAAATTCAACTTTTGTTGAAAATCAATTGATCTGAGATGTGTAGGTCTATTTCTGTCTCTATTTTGTTCTATTAATCTACAGATTCGTCATTATTTCTATCATATGGACTTGGTTACTGTAATTTCATA
The DNA here is from genome assembly GCA_007570785.1 of Antilocapra americana. Taxonomy (NCBI): domain Eukaryota; kingdom Metazoa; phylum Chordata; class Mammalia; order Artiodactyla; family Antilocapridae; genus Antilocapra; species Antilocapra americana. The sequence continues at coordinate 2,635,471 of ML661908.1, read as the reverse complement.
GTTAAGTCTAAAATTAAGATGCTGTTAGTTTTCCAACTTTGTTTTTCTTTTTAAAAATTGTTTAGATTATTTGTTTTTTTCTCATTATTACATTAATTTTATTATTATTTTTTAAAATTTTCTTTACTTTATTGTGTTGGTTTTGCAATACAGTAACATGAAAACAACAAGGATGTACACATGCTCCCCCTCCAGAACCCCCCTCCCTCCCCCCTCCCGACTCCCTCCCCCTGGGACATCCCGGTGCACCAGCCCCGAGCATCAACACTAGGCTGGCAATTGATTTCACATATGGTAATTAACATGCTTCAATGTCATTCTCCCATATCATCCCACCCTTGCCCTCTTCCACAGAGTCCACGTGTCCATTCTATGCATCTGCATTCCTTTTGCTGTCTCGCGTGCAGG